>BQNB010095138.1:0-25942 GCA_026074375.1 Tanacetum coccineum
TACCTCGGGGGCTTGTTTCAACCTAGCAATGTACTGCTATAAACGTAATTAGCTTCGGTGTCATGAGCTTAGTGCAACGTAAATACTTTTTATGTGAAGTTGTATTTGTTATAACTGTCGCATACGTGTTGATAACTTGTGGTCCACTATAATAACGTTTGAACTAAACCTATGAATTCACTCAACTTTATGTTGACCGTTTTAAGCATGTTTTTCTCAGGTGCTTAGCATGGATGCTGTTGATTGACTTATGTGAAGTCTATTTGCCTGTACCGGTTTACAAAGATTTACCTATGTCTTTAAATACCGTTGTTGAACTTATTTAAGCTTCCGCATTTTAAACTTTGAATCTTTTAAATTTAATCGATGTAAAACTTATTATTATTATTTTCAATCTATGCAACGGTGTTTATTTTTCAAACGTACCCTTAGAGGTCGTTCTTTATGCTTTGTACTTGAGATGATCAATCAAGTCACGCCTCCGGACACGTGTTCCGTCCAGGCCCCGTCTGGGGGTGTGACAGGTCCAAACAAATCCATATGAAGAAGTTGTAGGGAGTGGCTAATAGAGCTCACTGATTTGGCCTTTCGGGAGGCCTTGTGTTGCTTTCCTTTCTGACAAGCAACACATGTGTGGTCATTTTGAAAAATCTTTGAAGGTAAACCTCTTACAGACATGTTAATGATCAAAGACAGGTTAAACTAGTGTGGAACAACTCAAAGAGGGTGACTCATCATTATTCAACAAGAATAACTCACCCCAATCAAAAAAAAATATGATTCCACAAGCTATTTTGATGAGGTCTGGAGAAAAATAATTATGCTTGCTAAGCCAAGCAGTACATATGCTGTTAAGTTTAACATGTTGGGTTGGAAGCCAAAAAGAACAGGTAATAGATCCATGTCTCTATAATATAACAATGCATTAATGACTTTGAAAAGATTTGATTACATTGATGCACAAGGAAGATTCAAGTCTGTGATGGCTTGGGTTCCCATAAGAAGATGATTTGGAGGATCCTTCCAAACAGGGAGGAAAATGTCAAATTGATGAAGATCACTTTGGTTTAGATGGATGCCAGGACTCAGGGAGGCAATGAGCATGATCAAGAATTTGATGCAGAAATTACTATTGTTGGTGCAGAAGTTGATGATATTGCTGCTGAAACTTAAGTGTACATCAGAAGGAGTGTAACAAAGACAAAAGATAAAGAAGACAGAGGATTTCCAGAGCAGAAGGTTTAATTCTTTTTTTTTTTTTTTTTTTTTTTTTTAGATATTCTTCTTTGTAACCAAGATATTCATGAAGGCTGAAAGATCTACTCAAGTCCTTAGTTAAGGAATTATGAGAGATTATAGGAGATATAATCTCTTCCATAATTAGAATCCTTGATTTCAGGAATTAGTGGTTAATCATTGTTGGGAATTAAACTTATCATACTTAGTACTGCTCACAAGTTACAACTGCCAGTATTAATCAGTTAGTACTACTAGAGTAAGTTAGTACTGCCAGTACTAACTTAAGACTGTTAAAGGACTTAAGACTGCTGGTTATATAGTTACTACTACTGGTTCAAGATTAATGTTGCTGCTGAAATTAATATTGATTAGTCAAATAAAAGACTGAAGTTAATGTTGCTGCTGAAGATAATGCTGATTAGTCAAATAGAAGACTGAAGTTAATGATGATTGAAGAGATTAATGCTGATTGAGATTTTGACTAAATATTTTAGAAAGTATTAAATACTTAGTCACCACATTGTTGGGAATAAAATGCTCTAAGGCATTTCCACTTTTAGTCATGTTCATTCCCACTGCTAGAGTACTTTTCCCACTGTTAGTGTAAATCTTCCCACTGCTAATGTTTACACTTCTGAGAAGTTTTGCCACCGTTGAAGACTTTCCACTGCAGCATGAAGATAAGATCTACTCTGAGTCAAATACGCGTTATTGTTATATTTGGAATGTATCTTGTGTATATCTCATATATTTAGGAGATTTGGTTAGGTATTATCTTGTACAGGGCTCATTGTGCTATAAAAGGAGTCCTTAGGTTAGTATTGAAATACATCAATCTGAAATACGATCTCTCATAGCTTTAAGGTTATGTAAACCCTAGTACTGTTGAGTACTCGTATTATTACATCAATAATATTAAAGCTTTTTGTGTAAATCACTGTTTCATTCATTTCATTGTTATTCTTCTTGATCATTAAAGGTTAGATTCTGCATAACCTTTGGTGAAACAACTTAACAAAGTTTCTCTCATTGTTAGTTTGGATTTATCCAAGGTGACAATAACCTTACAAGCTAAGGCATTAGATTCAAGTTTGGGAACACCATGCATGTTTGTTGTAAAAGAGTTTGCCTTTTTCTAGCAATTTAGATCAAATATCTCTTAGTTTATCTAAATAACACATGCTTCTAAGTGTTAAATGCTAACATGTTATACATGATGATTTCATTTAAAATTATCACGTTTTGTATGCATCATTTTATATGACTTACGTGTTAATTGTGCACCTACACTATGTTAGTTTAATGTATGACAATTTATATATAAATGTCATATAGTCTTACACATTAATCTTGTTGATTATTGTGTTGATGCATGCTTAGATAAACTTGCATGCTTATATCTATATATCTTATGCATTTCGGTATATATTTTCTCACACTATAATATTTTTCTTCGCGTCCGTGTCACATATGTAAAAAGTCAAAAGAGTCATAAAACGGTTTTATATCTCCTAGAGTCTTCACTCACACATTCTCTTAATCATCATCTTGTTTTTTTCAGAATAATCTACTCTTTTGTTAAGAAAAAGTTAGATACAGATCTAACACTCCTCCTAGTAGTTTGACAACTTAAATATTTTATCTGAAATATTCAAGTATCTTTAACTTGCGATCGTAAATATTAAAGGTCATATCCGAAAATCCCTATTTAAGCCTTTTAACAACATAAGTTAAAACGCTCTCCTTTTCTCATCGACGAAAACATCCTTTTCTCTTTGACGAAAATATTCTTTCTCTTCGACGAAACATTCTTTCTCTTCGAAGAAACATTCTTTCTCTTCGACAAAAACATTCTTTTCTCTTAGACGAAAACATTGTTTCTCTTCGACGAAACATTGTTTCTCTTCAACGAAAACATCCTTTCTCTCCGATGAAAATATTTTTTTCTTCGACGAAAACACTCTTTGTCTTTCGATCACACCTCTTCCTTCTCACTCAACCACGCCTCTTCAACCATAGAGATGGCTAATCTCTTTCCTCCACTATTTCCGCTACCACCTTTAAGACAACCGTATACCTCGCCGTGTGATTGTTCTATGAACATTCGCAATGCTAAGGAAGAGCTACATAACTTTTTGAGTATAGTTTATCGTACGCTAACCACCATCCGTCTTGACATTGTCAAGCTCGTCGTCTCTATCTTTGTTTGTTTTCTTTATTATTATTATTATTATTATTATTATTATTATTATTATTATTATTATTATTATTATTATTATACACACCGAAAATACGTCACCATTTCCTTCGGGACAATGTCCAAAAGGAAACATCTCCATCGAAAAGGTTGCATCTAAAGATAACATCGTCGACATTATTTCTTTACCCCTCAAGCGTTAATCGTTAAATTATCTTCGTCAAGGTCTAGGAATGGTGGAACACATTCCATAAATCGTTCTCTTCTTTTCTTCTAGTTTCGATTCTAGTCCGTGTTCCATTCCGTGTCGTGACAACTTAACTACTTCATCCGAAGTACTTTAAGTATCTTTAATTAGCGAAATGCAAATTAAAATGTCACTCTTTTTGAAAAATTCTTCAATTTCCCAAAACATCCCTCCTATTGGCGGTCCGGCGGCCCCCAAATCTATTCTGGCGGCCCTCTGATATATTTGGGACCGCTGGCAGCAGCTTGTAATACCATTCATTTTTTAATTCCATAACCTAACACTTCCTCTCTTCTGCTACGAGTTGACGTCTACTCCACACCCAAACCTATACCCAATATCTCTTTATAGATCAATAGGTCATCCTCATATCCCAACACTCATAAGCATCGTTGCTTATGTTTTCAAGAGTCAAGTGAATTTCATAATGGATTGCGTTTCATTATTAAACACATTCCTTACAGTCGATAGACTTACAATCCAATACTTCACAATAAATCCCCTCACATACAAACCTTGGTCCTCACATCTCGCATACGTCTTGTTTCAAATTCATAGACGATTCTTCTCACTCCTAAACGTTTCTTCTCTCTTCTAGTAGTCGTTTCACTTCCGATAGTCTTTCTACTTCTAAAGTTTCTTCTCACTTCTAAACGTTTCTTTTCACTTCTAATAAGTCTCCTTATCTCTAACGTTTCTTCTCACTTCTAAACGTTTCTCCTCTCGTCTAATATTCTTGTTACTATTAGAATTCCTCATATATCCCTTGAATACTTAATTATCTCATCCGAAATATTTAAGTAATTTGCGAATTGCAAATGTCACTCCTTCGCAAAACTTTCCACTTTCTATAAAGTGAAAAACATAAAGAAGATATTCAATCTTCAAGTGTTATGAGTCACCACATTGTTGAGTCTTTCATTATTCTTCCACCATGAAAGAACTACCTCATTTCACATCCCACTTTTGTTCCTCAACATTGTCAACCAACAAAACACCAAACAAACTTTTGAATTACCAATCATCCATTTTTGTCTTGATAGGATCATATGCACATCAATTGTTAGTGCAAATGATATATCAATATTTTCTAACAACCTCTCGTCAACACGTTCCTTCTTTAGTATCGCTCATCCTTTCCCACTTTTCGGCTTTATGGAATCATTTTCATTCACATACAAGAGCACATCGTCTCCATCCTCGTCTTATTTTTCTTTTTATTCTTTTAAAGTATATATATATTTTTGACATATTTTGCTAAGATATTAAGTGTCATTCGTCTACTTTTAAAAGGCCATTCTCATAATATTTTTGTGTCAATCAATAAACGAATCCCATTCTCGTTTATTAAAAGTCGGTCTAATCTTTCTCCGTAAACATACGTCTTGAGTCTTTTAATTATATCATTTAGATTGTTGTTTTTAAAATAATGTTTGCATGTGTCCAGCTTCTAACTTTCTTTTAAAGTGTCATACTCTAGAATACTAACACCTAAAATGCATGTCTAGTTCCCCGCTAATATCTTGCTATATATATATATATATATATATTTGTGTGTGTGTGTGTGTGTGTGTGTGTGTGTGTGTGTGTGTGTGTGTGTGTGTGTGTGTGTGTGTGTGTGTGTGTGTGTGCACTTGTCTACTAACTTTGTTTTGTAGCACACATCCATATCTTGATTCCTTGGTGCCCCAAACAAGGGGGAGCATACACCAAGGGGGAGCACTTGCAAGACCTTTAACTGATTTAAATTGCATCAAACTTCTCACGCATCGGTTGGTAATTTATTTATCGATCTGTTTATATTCAATTACAAGGAAAGTAATTATCATGGGGACGCTTATGAGAAGCAAGGGGGAGCTAGGAGATATGTGGGTAAATAGCATGGAGTTGGTTAAACCGTGATGATAGAAGACTTCACTGGGATGATGCAAGCTCACCTTTATAGGAAGATAGGATCGGGGATTGTCAAATACAATGAAGGGTTCATTCATACTCCAAATACTTCACCTCATCAACTTCAAAATCACCCTCAACCTTATTTCTCATGTTGACTTCTCATTCCTCCAACCAGTATACTTGGATCACCTACATTTTCCTCATTCCTTCAACCTATACACTCGAAGTACCTACCTTCTTGTCTTGCCTACTTCTCACCTCTCATGACCTTTTCTAAACTATCCAAGAAATACACAATCACCTTCACCTTTATTTTTTATATCTTCTCCTCAAACCTGTATACTCGGAGCACCTGTCTTCTTCTCATTCCTCCAACGTATATACCGGAAGCACATACCATCTTCCCATATCTTCTTCTCATATCCACATAATACCTTTTTTGCTTTGACAAAAGGGGGAGAAGGGAGTGTTAACAAGTAACTTTTAAACTTTACTATGTGTTATAGTTTACATAATTTTTCATCATCAAAAAAGGAGAGATTGTTAGTGCAAATATTATGATATTTAATCTATACGATCTCTTTATGTTTTGGTGATGACAAACATGTGACTTGTAATATGTAACGTAAAGTACGCAAGTTACTCGTAATCATAACTCATCAATGCAGACATGCATCTACATCTCTCGATGTCTCAAGTCTACATCAACACCGACATTTGTTTGCAAGTTACCTGTCATCACAAATCATCAATGCATACATGCATCAACATCTATCGACGTCTCAAGTATCATTCAAAACAGACATTGGTTTACACTCGATGTAAATCACTTAAGGTATGTACAAACAACATTAAACTTGTAGGATGATCAAAGAAATAAGTTTTTGTCTTAAACTTTATATTTTTGTAAATATAACAAAACTATTTCTCAAAAATTATTTAGACAAATTATTTTTGAATTATAAAGAAATGTTTTATTTGGTAATTATTTTGAATTTCAAAATCTGGTCATTTCCCCCCTAAAACAAGTGTCACTTTCACCAGATAAACATTTCACCACAAGAAGACAAAAATAGGAGCGTCTGTCAGGGCGGTCCCTTAAATAGGCCGGCGGCCCCCTTAAACCCGGCGACCCCATAATATATCTGGGATCGCCATTTCTCGACAGGTTGTTTTCAGCTCCTATAAATACTGGTTCACTTCCAACTATTTTCACACCCCTTTTGCATGAATTTCTTTTAGTTCTTTCTCTCTCTAGATCTCACGAAATCTCTCTAAACCTTTGATCATTTAACTTGTTTAATCTTGTTTAAATGTGATTCAATCTTCTATCATTTCCTTCTTCCCTCAAGTGCAAGAGAAGAACTTTTGTCACCGTCAAGATACAAAGTTATGTAGTCTAGTTAGTTTATTTGTAACATATGTTACATATAGATTGAGTCCATGTCTTCTAATCTTTAGTAGTGTGTAGATCCGAATGGTATGTATATTCAAAAGGGTTGATTGTGGGTTGGTTTGTATTTTGGGCCTTAAAATACATTAGTGTAGTGGTAGATTGGTTCTAGCTAAGATTATGACTCGACATCTAGCTTAGTGTCGGAAAATAATGTAAGCAACTTGTATGGTTTTCTCCACCGAGAAAGGAGCTTGTTGACTAGTGAAGTAACTCTCGATTTAGGTACCCGGGGAGTGGAGTAGGGCGAAGAGCAGCTTCGTGACCGAACCACTATAAATCATCGTCTCCGGTTTGCATTTCCTTTCACTTATCTCTTTACGCTTTTATTTACATTTATCGCTTTACTTTTATATTTGCATTGTGTTCATGATTGTGTGGATAGTCGGTTTCTTTTTTCTTTTTACCTTTCTCTTACTTATTCCTTACATTAATCGCTTTACTATTACACTTGCAGTTTGCATATGAGTGTGTGAATTGATGTCTATGTTAGTGTTAGTCATGGTTGTATAGCCCTTTGTAGTAAACATTGTGATGAGATATATTGGTAAATATGCACTAGTTATTGTAAATCCATTATCGACACATATGTATATTGCTTCAAACTTGATTGGTGATTTGAGACAATTACTAGACCGAAAAACCTCATCTGGAGTTCTCCCCCTACACCTCCCGCGATCTACTTTAAAAAGACCATCCCCCTGATGTTCTAGAGCCGGCCCCTATTATATTTATGGGACCGCCGAAGAGAAGTGACTGAGTATTTTAAAAGGAAACGAATCACCCCCCTCTACTTTTCCACAATTGGATATCATAGCCAAGTTGCTCTAGTTATTTTAAAACAAATATTTATATTTAAAATAGAGTACGATCCATGCTCAAAATTACCATGAACGGGACTAAATATGAAAAGTGTTTTGTTGTTTGATTCGTACTAGTTTTGTTATTAAATATACTTCGTATACTAGCTTGAAGGAAAATTTTTCTCAAAAGAACTTGGAAGTGTCAACTTATGTTTGTCTAAGTCGTAAGAGTAGAAATGATGTCTAAAACACAAAATTTATGTGCTGGAACAACTTTTAAAGTCTATGTTCTACGTTAAGTCACTAAATGATTTTGAACAAAAAACGTGTTTTGGGGTCACTGGTGGCGGTCCCCATAAATGTTCGGGTGGCCCCAAATATTTCTGGGCAGTCCCCTTTATGGGGGCCGCCTGTCTGTTTCGTCAGTCTTTTGGCAAACTTTGAAAAATCATATAAAATCAACTGTAAGTCCGTAGAAGTCGTGCCACCCGCCATTTTGAAGATAATTGAGATAGTATATTTAAAAAATACTTCCAAGTCGTTATTTCTAAACTATAATCAGTCTGAAATGCAAAATACTACATAGTGGTCAAAACTATATGTTTCGGTTTGACGTAAAAAAAAAAAAAAAAAAAAACTTGTAGTTACTTTTTTTTCATCTCGAGCATTTCTAGTCAACTTATCCTTGAAAACATTGATCTTGATTAACTTCCAAGTCTTTATTCTAAACTTAAGTCAGTCAGAAATGCAAAATACTACATAGTGGTCAAAGCTATGTATACATCGTTATATCTAATCCACAAAACGACGACGAATATCCTTATGTGTATGCTAGATGATTATGACTTTTGTTTCAACTTGGTTAATAGATATTAATAAGTAATCATTACTATTTATAATTGAGCTAATTATATATCTAAACACATATGCCATGGTACATTTTATATTACTAGATTTCCGTATTATGCCTAATAGGAATTACGCTAGAATTCCTTGCGTTAAAGTTGCAAAATAATTTGTGCATAGCATATAGACATATATCATGTATTTTAAATGTTACATAAACATCATGTAGATTACTTGAGTGGATACCCATTATAAACAAGAGTTCAATAGTTGTCAATGTGTGAAAAAATAATGTCCCTCAACCATATTATATCCGTCACTAAAATATTTCCAACACATTAACTCTCTTCCAACAAGATGTCTAAATCTTTTCATCGTCTTGCTTTGTTTGAACTTGGGTTGGTTAAACAAAAAAAAATATCATATTAATACATTAGTATTTAAGTAAAAGAAATTGTATTTTTTTTGTTAAACTTTGCTTGTGCTTGCATTGTTCTAACACACACACATAATTATATTCTTTTTATAAACATATAGTATTTTACAAAAGATGTGTGTTGTATTAAAATGGTTAGAAAAATTATTCATACACTAATAAAATGTCAAAAACTATGCATACTATGCATAACAACAAATAGTTTTCCGCACAAGCAAAACATATGACAATCCTGAAGTCAAAAATTAACTTGTCATTATTCATCAACCTCACACTTACATCTAGTCTTAGGATTAATAGAACACACTATGAAAATCTTTATTTGTCTTCTTTTAAAAGAGTGTTCGTAAGGGTCAAGAAAGATTTTGAATATATATCAACTCATTATTCAAACTATGATTGATATTATTATCGAATCTAATTGACAAGTTTTCGAGTATGGACAGGAAATTGAATTTCTCTTTTGTCTATCTTAAGCTCATATCATAATAGTAACACGAGAAATTCTCTTAAACCTACATACACAATCATACTCGACTTGATAAAAAAATAACGACAACCTCTTCAAGACTGAAAAGAAATGCATCCAGATCATAACTCCACTGACTAGATGAAATCATGAATGTTAAGATATATCAATTGCATGTAATGTACTCTTAGGGGCCTTTTAATAGTCTTCATACTACCTTACTTGTACGTTGCCTTAACGGAATATTACGTAGACGGCGGGTTCGTGTAATCCGTCCATGAAATAGGAAATACTTACACATTACATCTCAAGTGTGACAAAGAAATAGGTAGAATTGGATAGCTAGCAAAGAGTAGTGCATCCTAATTAAATATGCTTCGTTGTATAATTGTTTCCTCGCTAGATTAGATTAAAAGTAGAATTAGTTAAAACAAACAACCTTTAAAACCGAGATTTACTTGCTTTCATAAAATATAAAAGTACAAAAATAATCTTCCTTCAACCTTTAGACCTTAGTGAACATTCGATCCGGCCTTCACAGTGCTATTCCCATAGAGAACGATAACAACCCCCGAGCCTTTCCTATACTACACTACAACGATTAGGTACACTGCATAGGGAGATGTAAAACTTCGTGTAGAAGTCCTACGACTACCGCATCAAGTTTTTGGCGCCGCTGCCGGGGAATAGCATAGGTTTCGGATTCAAACTAGCTTAGGTCTACTCACAAGATTCCTATCAAGTGAGATTTAATTTCTTGTCAATTAGCTTTCTATTAGTCTATCTCTTCTTTGTTTCTTTTGTTCGTAACCAACCTACTCTTTCGTTGACCATCATGGGAGATGAAAATTCAAACCGACCCCGTACCTTAGAAGATTACTCTCGACCTAGCCACCAAAAACAATTCGAATGAATAATTATAAGTTTCATACGTGATCAAGAGGATAAATTACGTCAACTCGAAGAATATATGAATATCATTTTTGGCGAATTCATGAAATTGTCCCTCATAGTTATGGAAAAATTAAAGGACAAGATAAAAAACAATAAGATCACTAGATTTCCTCCTCATACCCCTACCATAACCCTTGAAACACTCAAGCCTACCATGGTGCATAAGGTCTCGATGATTTATAATATTAAACCCACTATCTATAGAACCCCTCACCAACACCTAAATTCCAACCTCAAAATGCCAATACTTCATTCATTTGAGGAAAATAAGATTGAGTACGAAGATGAAGATGAAGTCAAGATAATGATGATGGGAACCGAAATGGATAAGGAATCATTGGAGCATCATCTATATGAGGATGACGTAACCCCGATTATTTGTCATAATTTTTCTCCAACATCAAATCCACCCATCAAACCAAAGGATTCGGGTAACTTTAGGATGAAGGTAGTAAAACCCTTGACCATTCATACACCACCTTCACCTCACGTGGCATACTTCCATCAAAATAGTGTGTATCGCTACTATCACCCTCACTTAATGGTAAGTGTAGGGAAGATCCACCTTTTACGCGTCAAATAAGCGTAGAATCAGGCTCGTGCTCGAACAAAAACAAGCGCTTATTGGGAGGCAACCCAATCTATTATTTTCCCGCATATTAGGAGTGTCTTGTGTTTTAACTTTTTATTGTTTGTTTTATTATGTTTGAATTAGTTTGTAATCATGCTTTGTTTGTTTGTAACTTCGTCTTATTTGCAATCAAATGTATTTTGCAACAAAATAAGTGTAGGGGAAATATCCGGTTTTTAGAACCAAATTCAAACATTTGAAATAAATTGTTTAGATTAATTCGCGTCAGTTTCGAGTCATATGATTGAATTGTTAATTCTCAGGTTGTTATGCAGCATTTTGTACAGGAAAATAACTTATAAGAATGAGTGCAGGAAATTTTTCATCAAAAACGAAAAATGAGTTTTCACAGAGTGTGGAGACGGCGTCACGATTTACACGCGACGCCGTCACCACGACACTTGTGACGGGGTCAGGATATTCCTGACGGCGTCAAACGCCCAGTTACAGGAAAACTCGAAAATTTTAAGTATTTTTGAAAATAAAACTTGTACAACACTTAAGAAAGTTGTAATTATTTTATAAACCTGTAAAACAATGAGTTTAACAATTCTCTCATCCCATCTTTATTGCTTTCGTTGAGTCTAAACTTAGTTAATGAGGTTGTATTTGTTATTCACCCATGGATTTTACGCTTGGTGCAGTTGTCTTTGTCTTTGATTACAGGTTATATTTGATGAGAAAAAGCTTGGAAGTTCTTAGAAAGTTTCATTGAACGATTCTTGGAGGATGATCTAACCAGTTATCGCATGTTTCTTCTCAATTATTAAGCAAACCAGGGGAGTACTAGTTTCTTTTACTTGTTTTCTTTTCCCTTTATTCGTTCATACAGGTACTTCTATAGAACATTGTGGACAATGTTCAACTTAAGTGTAGGGGGAAATAAGCCTTAGAAACTATTCTTTCATTTGTCATTTGCTTTGTCTTTAAAATGATGGGTAATATATCGAAACATAGCATAAGAGGTAACTTTGACCCAAATTTAATTTTTTTTATGACACATACCGACAATAACCGAGTATTAATAGCGTCTCATGGATAGGAATTTATATTACTAGCACAAAAACCCTCAAATTCTACCCCTAAAATGTGAGGTTCGCCCTTAGATATTATACCTTTAGCTTGTTCAAGTTAAGGAGTGAGCAATAATGTGTGTCTATTCCATCGTTACGGATGTGTATGCGTGGTTTTGTCACCTTTTCTGGAACATTGGTATCGGTTACTTTAGGATTATGAGAGTGTACCGGTAGTATATTAAATTCTAGAACTTGTTTTTTTTATGCATCAATAGTATATTAAATCTAGAACTAGTTATTGGTGATGCATCCCGAACCGCATACAGATATTAGGATTTTGCAATAAGAGGCACTAGGATTAACCCATTTTTTAAACAAGTAATTGTATATATTCTCACACTGCAATCATATAACTACCCACATCCCCTTGTCGTGCGCACACAAGTTATTCTTACGAGTGCAACGATATACCCTAGGTACAAACCCTCCGAGCCTATTCTTTTTCACGGTTCTCGTAATTTTCTTGTCAAGTCGGACTATTAATGAAGAACATTGTTAACCCTTTAAACCAATCGTTACACCCAAATCGCCTTACCTACCTTGTATGTACTCACCTTTAGTACATTATTGTTTTAACCCAAGTTAATTATTTGAGTACACGGTGGATAAGCCCTTATCCTTGTAAATACAGTTTTGGGACGATTGAGATTCATAGTAGTATTCATCTTATGAAGAAATTAGGAAGAAGTAATTTTACAATACCCCAATAGAGCTCAATAAGCTCCATGTTATGTTGATCCATCTCAAATCGGGTCATTATTTAGATTGTAAATAATCGAGTATGTAAAAGTTCAAGTGTAGGGGTGTATCTAGAAACCCCCATGATATATTATATGTTTAAGCAATGGCTGGACAAAAGTGTACAAAAAAATGTATATAAAAAAGAGTAAAAAATGTACGGGCTACCATTTGATTATGTTATGTTTATATTAGAGTCAAGAAAAGAAAAAGAAAGAGATTGATGTAGAGTTGTGTAGAGTTTGTATATCTTCGTCCGAGTCTTGGCTTAGCAACCAAACCAACGTGTATTCATATAATTAATTAGCTAACCCTTCCACTCCAAACTCACCCCAAAGTCACCCAAATGTATCTCATCCGTTTCCGTTTCCATTATATGTTATCTTACACCTACACCCCACAACCCTTTAAAAGACCTCTTGGATAGTAATGAATAATGCTTGCGCCTAGTGGTAGAGGTTTGATCCTTTACCATGCCTATGGTAATTTTTATGCTATGATAGGTAATGAGTGTTGATTTTCCGTTTCCCCATTATGTTATAACTTATTATACACCCGAGAGAAAGAGAGAATCCCAAATACTTATGTGAGGTGCTAGTATATACTTTCTGTTCTTTTAATTACGAGGTCTAGAAGGTTGTGTTGTAAAATACTTTTAAAGAGTAGGTTAAATGACCCTTCTATTGCTATTGTCTAGGTAGAAAAGCCCATTTTCTTAAGGACAAGGAAATCCCAAGTATAGGGGTATTTGATGAGGTGTCATTTTATACACTTTTCCAAGGTCATTTAACCCCCTAAATCATGCAAATATGCCCAGATTATAATTAACAAATTAAAACTTAATTACGGAAGTAATAAATTGCATACGACATTTAAGAAACAATGCTAATTTAAATCCTAAATTATAAAACTAAATTCCCAATTCTAAATTAATGCTAAAGAAAATTTTAGGAAAATTAAAAATATTTTTTTAAAGGCTTTTTGGATTTAATATGAATTAAACACTATTTAATCTAAATTAAATTCTAAAAATAGAAATTAAATCTTAAAGATTTATAAAAATGATTTTTAAACTTATAAAAATGTAAAATATTATAAAAGCTAGGAAAACTATTTTTTTTTATTTTTCTGAAAAGTTTTTTCTAATTTTTATGGATTTTCTAAGATTTTAAACTATGAAAAACTTAAAATTAATGAAATAAAATAAAAATATTGATCCTAAAAATTTTATAAAAACTAAACTAAGTAAAGAAAAAATGCAGAAACTTATGAAAAACAAAAGCCCTAATTTTTATCAAGTAATTAAAAACTAATTTAAGAAATTAAACTAAAAACCTAATTAATTATTTATTAAAACTTATTTTTTATAAAACTTAAACTAAAACCACCCAAACACATGGGTCGAAAGTGTCAAAACAGAAAGATAAGGGTAGGCGGGCAAACATTTAAAGTTTAATAAAACACACAAAGTTTTGACTAATGGCAGAAACAGTCCCTGGACTAGGGACTTAACTAGACTAACAATCAAACTAACTAAGGACTATCTATGTAGTTAACTAAGGACTAAAGGATAGTAATCTAAACAAGGACTAATGTGAAAGCTTTTACTACAGAAACTTTCAAGAGTTACAAAACAGGCACCCATGCAACTTCTCTACCAAACATTAATAACAGCATCTTTTTTTATTTTATCACATACTGCTTATTATCTTTTTAATAAGCTAAAACTTAACTCTAACCTTACTTAAAATAAGCTGTATGAGCTTATTAGCTATAAGATCTTAGCAGCTTAGTATCAACCTATCAACTATATCAACAAAGCAAAATAAAAGGGCACTTGACAGAATTTAGACTACTCAATAAAACATTACAAAACCTCATAGCTTATTTTACCATAATACTTAACAGCTTATTAAAAGAAAAAAAACAGAACAAATGTAAACTTAAATAAGTTGTACCTTGGATTCAGCTTCAGGAAACAAGAAAGAAACAATAAGCTGTGTGGGCTTATGGCTTAATCCACATAAGCCCTTAAATCAAACCAACAATCCTAAACTAACCTATAAGCTGTCCAACAGCATCTAAAAACACCCTCTTGATACCATAGTAGCCTTCCAATGACAGCAATAACAAACACAAATACCAAATTTTTGACAGAATTTAAATGTAACTCAAATTAATATGAAATAGATCTTTTATTAAAAACTGAAATAAAGGTTCTTACAACTCAAAACGAAATAACATTAAATTGAAATTACAATTAAAGAGAACTACTACAACTGAATCAACAAAAATAAACTGAAAAATTAACACTAAAAAATTACTCTCTTCGTGTGCTGGAATGAGGGGGTATTTATACCCGAAACTTTAGCTTCTCGATCCTTCTTCTCGCTTCAATCTTGGCCCTTGGATCTCTTTCATCTCTCCTTGATATGTATCTTAATCGTTGGATTAAAAATGTGTAAACCCGGATCAATGACATGGAATAGAGTGTGTTAGTTATGTGAGGGTATTCACACACGTCACATCAACCAATAGTATCATCTCGATTTGCCAGGTTGGAATGGGTTGAGGCTAATTGAAAGTGATGGGTGAGTTAAGGAGTGTGAGGGGAATATTAACCCCATGGTTAATTAGTGTGGGGGTGAGTGGTTTAATAACTAGGGTTCATGTGTTCTTGGGGTGTTCTTGTGTGTGTGAGTGTGTTTTGATTTCATTTGGGTAAAAATGGATGCACAGTAAGTGTAAAAGAGTTATAAACGTAGCCGGGTTAGGTCGGGTTAAGGGTCGGGTAATTGGGTTAGGGGTAGAGTTGTGATTGGCTAAAAGATGGACCATGGATAGATTTGACCCGGTCATATGACCCGCGCCTATTTGCAACTATAGGGAAATTGCATTTCTGGCCCTTGTGTTTGGCAAGCACTTTTCCAAGACATAATTAACTTCTATAATTTGCAAAGTTAACCCTTGAATTTACAAAACAAATGGAATTGGGTTTTGGTTGACTGTGGTTTCTTGCAATTGACTGTAGAAGGCTGAGGCATGATTTCTCTGGCTTCGGCTTTGATTTCTTTAGCTTCTTGATCACTCATCCGTTCTCGTGTTCGTTTTTGACTGATTTCTTGCAATATTTGACATATCCATACCTGCACACAATAAACTCAGATACAAGCACATTTTTGCCATTTTTGATCCGTTTTGGGTTTATTTGGGCCTTTTTAAGCATAAATAGATATGTGTATTCTACACTTATCAATACACCCGAGAGAAAGAGAGAATCTCAAACACTTATGTGAGGTGCTAGTATATACTTTCCGTTCTTTTAATTACGAGGTCTAGAAGGTTGTGTTGTAAAATATTTAAAGAGTAGGTTAAAATGACCCTTCTATTGTATTGTCTAGGTAAGAAAGCCATTTGCTTAAGGACAACGGAAAATCCTCAAGTATAGGAGTATATGATGAGGTGTCATTTTATACACTTTTCCAGGGTTATTTAACCCCCTAAATCATGCATTTATGTCCAAAATAGGTACTTAATCGTTTCTTTTCAGGTATTTAGCATTTGGAAGGCATTTGAAGGAAATATCTGTGACTTAGGCTCTCATTTGAGAAGAAAGGACAAGATACGGACCTTATACCAAAATCTCTTGAAGATATGCTTACAGAGCATGGAGACGGCGTCGCAAGCATAAAGCGACGTCGTCATGATTTACGAAGCGACAACGTCAGTACATCGGTGAAGCCGTCAAAACATGGACAACCTAAAGGAACTCTAGAAGATTCGGTGTCACAAGATTAAGAATACCATTTAACGCGCACGTGAAGTACCATATATTCTTTTGATCATAAATCCTTCATACGAACTCAGATTTCAATGATTCAACAGCCCACGCGTTCACAGCGAGAAAATCTATAACCACTCGAAAGATGTCAACGTGACGGCGTCACATGTTATTGGTGATGCTGTCGTAATGGTCGGTTTAGGGTTTGCCTATAAATACAACCTCATAACTTCGTTTTTATTAAGCCCCCAACCCTAAGTCTGATTCTACGGTTTGGGTAGGTGTTTTTACAGCAAATTAGAAGACTTAATTCAATCCATAAACATCTTGTAACGGTTTGATTATCATATCTATCTTAATTCATGTCTTCGATCCTTTTGTTGTTTTATGATTTTCTCTTGCTTGAGTATGCTTTGTCTATAATTCATTCACGTATTTATTTGGGAATGCATGAACTTGTCATTAATTGATTTAGATTTTGTTGTTTGTGACAGGATTCATGAGTCTAAATTGATTATAGTTTTTAATTATGTTTCCTATTGCTTCTTGTTGATGGATGTGTGCGTTAGACTCTAGAAAATCAGCTTTTGTATGTATCGTTGTTGATATGTCTAGGGAAACGTGATTGTGTAGAAAGGATACCATTGGTAACAGTCTTCATAATACCTTACCCCTTATATGGTTGATCCCTCTTAAGATATTTCAATTGCACGTAATGTACTCTTAGGGGCCTTATAATAGTCTTCATACTGCCTTACTTGTGCGTTGCCTTAACGGAATATTACCTAGACGGCAGTTAGGTTTCGTTTATTCGATCATGAAATAGGGTAATACTTACAATTACATTTCAAGGTGTGACTAAGCAATAGGCTGTGAATTGGATAGATATCAAGGAGTAGTGCATCCTAAGTAAATATGCTTTGTTGTATAATTGTTTCCTCGCTAGATTAGATTAAAAGTAGAATTAGTTAAAACAAACAACCTTCAAAACCGAGATTTACTCGCTTTCATAAAATATAAAAGTACAAAAATAATCTTCCTTCAACCCTTAGACCTTAGTGAAAATTCGATCCGGCCTTCAGAGTGCTATTCCCCTAGAGAACGATAACAATCCCCGAGCCTTTCATATACTACACTACAACGATTAGGTACACTGCCTAGGGAGTTGTAAAACTTCGTGTAGAAGTCCTACGACTACCGCATCAATTTATATTTATTTCTAATAAATTGGTGAAAGGGACTAGGTTAGTATGGATTTGTTGTTGTGATGAAAATTAGTGGAAGGGATTAGGCTAGTTTAGAGTTGCAATTTGTAGGTGAATTAAAGTGAAAAATAAAAAATGTGTAGTTGCTGTCCAGAATTTGTACCTAGGATTTTGGATAGAAAAACTGGTCTTGAATAGCCGAGGCCCTAAAAATATGATAGTATATCTTCATACGAACGCGTGAATATAAAGAACGTTAAAATCGGACTTAAAACGAGTAAGATATGGCCGTTTAAAGTTCGTATAAAAACTTGTACATTTTCTGGCAAAACTGTTTTTTGCACTTTCTGTCCAGATTACAAAAACGTATTTTTGACCCGTTTCAGGTTCGAGTCGGGAAAAAATTATAGAAGATATTTTGTAGAGCTCGACTTTACGCAAAATTATACTATTCGCTCGTTCCGTGAATCATTATAACGAAGAAGTTATGACACGTATAAAACTGGACCAGAATGTATATTTTTATAAAAATAGGGTGCTGTTTCGATTTTAAAAAGAGATTTTCGGATGTTTTCGAGTCCGTTTGAGTTATAAAATCCTTAAGACATATTATAGTATGACTTATATATTATTTATATGCGTCGTAAACTTTTAAAAATATTATTTAGTAAGCTAGATATGATTTATTATATTGGTTACTTAAAAATAATAATAATTAATATAATGACGAATAAAAATGGCGAATTAGACGCAAACATTATTTTGACTTATAAAACTAAAATTCAAACTACTAGGTGGTGATATAATGTTATAAAAATATATTCCATCATTTCATTTCACTTGCATAATTCTAAGTCGACCCATAGTTAATTAGGTTGCATTAGGAACTTATTGTGACATTTCCTTTTGATTAATTTTCTCGAAAGCGATACTTTCATTTAAGGTGAGTTTATAGCCCCGCTTTAATTTATTTTTCAAATCTCGGGGTGAGATACATTGCTCTTTTTATTTATGAACGCACGTACCTTTTTAAAAATGATTACGAATTAGCCTAAGTAGCGATAATCCATTATGCCCCAAACATCATGAACCGTTAATTACTTTGTGTAAGCGCGAGTGTTATAAATAGATCTATTAGGATTGACATCCCCGTTCGGGTAAGTTAAGCGCTTACTAGTTTCGGAGGATCGAACTAACGAACGTATACCATGTCGGATTACGAGTGTTGTGGATTGAACACTCGCGTGGGTATTTTTATACGTGTATTAATTTGCATGCAAACGGTGTTGAAGCTTCGGTGTCATAAGCTTAGTGCAATCGTAATTACATTTTGTGAATATTGTATGTGTTACAATAGTCATGCCATGTTAAAACTTGCGACCCAATTTTATTTACTCACTTAAACCTATGAACTCACCAACTTTATGTTGACATTTTTAAGCATGTATTTCTCAGGTGTTTAGCTTGCCATGATGTATTTCAAGTGCATGGAGTCCTCATCATTCAAGAATATTTTCATTTATTTTTCGCGTGCATTAAATTATTTCCTCGTTGTAACAAACTATGTTATATTTTTCGATGCAAACGTAGAGACAAGTTGTTATGATCTTATTTATTTTAAATCAAATCAACGAGGTATCTTTTTAAACGACTCATTTAAAGGTCGTTCTCTTATATCTTTTGCTTATGTATTATGAAGTAACGCCCTGTAACACTTCGTAAATTTCCGGGTTATTTTTTTTAACTTTTACGTGCTCAATTTTAATTTTTATAAGTTATGTGTCAATTTAGCAATTATCCGGGAAGTTATCCCGCGTAAAAACTAAAAATCGTTATCGGACGCTTTCTGACTCCGGACTAAGTTTAGTCTACTCGTATTATTCTTAATTTAGTCGGTTATAGTGTTACGTAGTTCACGTACACTTACGTTTTCAATTTACGTTTTTCGTGTGCGTTTCGCTTTTTTAAGGTTTTATGTCAAACGGAACCTCGGAAACCCACCACCTTTGCATGTAAACTCAAAATATCACCCATTATTATTATTCTTGTCAATTTTCAAAATTTCCCTCCCCCTTGTCCTCAAAATTTCAGTGCAAGCTCAAAATAAATGGAAGCACAAAATTTTGAATTTCTAACATGATCACATGCATGTAAGCTTGGATAGTGACATGTTTGTATGCATCCTTTATGCATAAACAAGAGCTTATGATCTCTTACACCATTCTTGTCACCTTTCTCAAATGGCTTGAACTTGGTTTTGGTCCCTTTTTCTTTTCTTTGTCTAGCCGAACCAAGCAACACCCATTCAAGGGTCCTAGCCAACTTGTTAGTCACTTGGCTTGGTTCCATGTGACCCTTAAACCCTAATCTTGGCCTATATATACTGCCCAACTTAATTAGTCACGATGGCTTGGGTATTCCCTGTGAGCCCTTAATACCCTGAATACATGGAGCATAGTTATATACTACACATCTCACAATATCAGGTTCGTCTTTCCTTGGCCCGGGGATGGGGTGGGGCGCAGCCAAAAAAGTTCTCTTTTCTCCTTTATGTCTCTCCCCCACTCAACGACAACTAAACACCCATAAGGGTTTCACTTTCATTGATTTTTCTTCAAGATCCAACCATTCCAAGTTCATTTCCTCAATCATGATACTTAGGGTGATTCAAGTGAGGGTTTAAAGTTTCAAGGGGTTTTGGCGGAGGAGCGTTTCAAGAGTTGGGGTTTTGGTTATTTTACTTGGGAGAGTTTCAAGCATTCAAACTATTCCTATTTCAAGTTCTTGTTTCAATAGAGGACTTGTGCATCAACATGTAAGCTTGATCTTGGAACACTCTTGCTTACCCGCTTTTTATATTCCTAATATGCGAGAGATCAAGTTTTTATATAATATCCTATAGTAGTTATAGTTATATTTCAAAAGATAGCAAGGCGTGGGTTTATGAAATAAATAAATTTATAGTGTATCGTAATGATATTAGAAATATTTAATTTAGAAAGAAAGGAAGAGTGAATCGTGAGTGTTGATGATGACAGATAAGGATAAGATTAGTATATATATCCTATAGTGTTTATGTTATTTTTCAAAAGAAACAAGATGGGTTTATGAAATAATAAAGTATTATGTGTTCGTTAATATTAATATTTTAATTAAGGAAGGGATGAGTGAATTCGTGTGTTGATATGATGATAAGGATAAGATTAGGCTAGACATAAGTGTGGTTTCGTTGTTGGATTAGTAGTGAACGGAGATTAGGTTAGATTATGCACTATTGTGAAGTTGTTGTGGATTTTGGGAATGTTTTCGACTAAACCATGTTGCTGTCTAGATTTTGTTTTTGGGTTTTAGGCGACTTAAAAACGTTCTCATTAGCCAAGAAGGTAGATTTCGGATAGCTCGTTTTGTATAGATGGTTTTTCATATATCGAACGCTAAAATCGGACTTAAAACGACCAAGATATGATCAAATGAAACTTGAAACATTTTTTAGCAAAACCATTTTCGACACCATCAGATCAACAGTTAAAACGGACGATTCGGACCCCTTCGAGTCCGAATCGGCCAAAGTATAAAACACGAAAGTTGTCCGGAATGATGTTTTACTTTCGGCTTTATTGAGATTTAAGCTAAAAAGGGCTAGACGAGGGACTTTTCTATCATGAACATGAAATTACTTATGAGATATCTAAAAATGTAAAGTAAGTCGATTTCATTTATAAATGGGTTCGTTGAGTTTAGAAAACCTATGAAAATAATAACGTAACATTAGAATAATATTATGAAGGGTTAGGAGCTTTCTAATAACGGTAATTCAAAATCGCCGAACGTTACTAAAATTAGTAAGTTAGTATATATTACCGAGATGGACGTAAAAGGTAGACGTTTAGGTTTCACTAGCGCGTTTATGGAAATATGGACTTAACAAATATAGGGGACGGTATTAACATCCCAAAACTTAGAACTTTCCTAAAACAGAAACTTTATAAAAATAGTAACTTTCCGAAAATGGAAACATGGCGTAACGTAACTATAAACCTTATACTTTTGTAATGACACGTTTTTACTATATATAAACTAAAGCACAAACACTTATGGATGTCTATTTCATTTATAAACGTCTTATCCGACGTTTCGTTATTTATTTCTCGTTTCTGAAGCGCGTCTTTTAATTAGGTCGCGCTTAGAGTCGTCGATTTCGCTATACTCTTCGTTGAATTACTTTCTCACTATTTGCTTAAAGTGAGTTCATAGCCCCATATTTTTACTATTTTACTTTACTATTTTGAGGTGAGAAGCATTGCTTGTTTTTAAACATTGGACACAAGTGCTTTACGATTTCCCAATCATGTTTACGTGTTGCCTAAGTAACGTTTAAACTTTTAATGCCCAAGTTATCATGAACCGTTAATTTCTTAACTGCTTGTACTGGTTAAGTGAGCGCATTGTAAATAGATCTATTGGGACTGATAATCCCCGTCAGAGTAAGTAGCGCTTACTAGATCGACGGATGTATACCATGTCGGATGTTAGGTGTTGTTCCGTTAGGGCACCTGTTAGGGCAAGTTTTATTTGGCATTATGCATGCTACCAATCCTATTGAGCCTCGGTGTCATGAGCTTAGTGCAACGTAAATATCTTTTTATGAGATATTGTATCTGTTATAATAGTCACATACGTTTTGCAAACTTGTGGTCCATTCTTATTACCAATTCAAACATATGAATTCACCAACTTTATGTTGACGTTTTAAGCATGTTTTTCTCAGGTGCTTAGCTTGGATCTATTCTTGAAGTGCAATGTGGTGTCTCATGCATACTTGGATTTTCAAGAACATTTATCTGTCATTAAAAACCGTTGTCTTCTAAAAACAATTTCTTAAGCTTCCGCGTTCTTACTGTTAAACTCATTTGATTTATGTAATGAATTAAAGTATTTTTATCAATTGCAACGGTGTTTACTTTTACAAACGTCCATATAGTGGTCGTTCCATTGATCTTGTGTGATGTATATTATGACGTCACGCCCTCGGATACGTATTCCGTCCAGGCCCTGTTTGGGGTGTGACACGCCCCCGGTTACCTTTCCGCTGCCACATATTTTGGGGGTGTTACATAACCCGACAAGCCTTTCGCGATAATAATAGAAAAGTTGTTTCTAGAGCGAGAGCGCTTTTCTGTGGAGTACCATGACCCATGTTTTTGCAACACAAACAATGCTAAAAAACGCAAGCTAGGAAGTACACTTAACCCAAAACAAACCAAGATAAAAGTATTCATCCTTTGATAACCAAGGGGATGCATCTGAGATAAGGCTATGGAATATAGGTGAAGAATTTCAAAAACAAATAGGTGCAAGGGAAACCTAATTTTACAATCGCACGCATACTTTAAGTAGAACGTAGTTACACCACATGACGATGGTCGATTCGTCCTCTCGACGCTGGCAGGAACACAAGGCGTATACGGTAAAACCCACTCATGATCACGTGTGAAATTACTATACTTAACAGATTTGACCCAACTATGGTTATCTTGAACAAGGGTGCGATCTCCTCGAGACATGATGCAATCGAAAAAGAGACAGGGAGTCAAGGACACAAGGTTTCTCTACATAACCAACGAGAGAGGAAAATGCTACTAACCTTGTTTCACCATTTTCTCTCACAGACACAAGAGAGGATAAAAACCTTTGAGAAAGAAAATCGCCACCGGTTGAAACGCAAAGAGAGAAGAGTATTTTGAGGGGGGTTAAAAGGAGAGAAGTTAAAACCATAACTTCTTACCCTGTAACCCCTGTTTATAGGCAAGTAAAAATGATAGTGGAAAATAACTAGCCCAAAGCCATTAGGCTAGCACAACAGGCGCGTGTTCAAAACGACCTACTAGACATGCATGAAGTCAGGACTTATGATGAAATCATGCACAATCGAAACGACATGTCTGAATCCGCTGAAAAAAACGAAGAGACAAAATATGAATCATTTCAAAAAAACATCTTTTCCTTTCCCCCGCAGATTAGTTACAACCTTAACTTGAAAACCCTACGTCATTTTGGAATACAACTACCACGCTAGTTATCATGACACATAGACTGAGAAATGATCCTTGGATGCCAGCTATGGACTAGGGGGATCACGTTACTTAAGTCCTTACATCATTCTCAATTGCTACACTAGACTTAAGGGAAGGACGGGGGGGGGGGGTTGATTAGCGTTATTAATATTAGTGGCCAAGCCATAATATACTCTCGGATTCAGCCTATCATTCATAGGTTGGTAAGTCAACACATGACCAAGAACCCTATAAAATCGAGGCAAACCTGCCTGGTAAAGCATCCTCCCACGTCACACAGTACATGTACATTGGACAACTATCTCCTAGCGGGGACAGCTAACGGCTACTATGGAGAAATTGACACGGTACATGGGGAGACACACAATCCAACATTATACGAAAGCAAAACCTTCCTTTGTACGAGCCAAGAGACAGCGCCATTGTCCCCTTGACTGTCATCAGGTGATCAACGTCTGGCTCCTCCCTACAAACCGCTTGAATTGATCCCTCTTAAAGGGTTTACCTAAAAAACCTACAGGGCCTCACTATCAATAGAAGACATCCCCTCGCAACGTCCCCAAGTACGTTCATACACTTGGGCACAACCCTTACACAAAGTAACACACACACACAATTTTACATACCACACGTAAATATAAAAGGAGGTTTAGAAAATAGTAATTAAGATTGTAAATATTTAATGACTCAGAAACATATTTTTGACATTTTCAACGGTTTGTTAAATGGTTTGATCATAACACAACATAACAAACATATTCGAACATGTGTTGAAGCATGAGGAGACTCGAGACGTCGAAAGGTGTTGAGAAATTTATGTTGAGACGATATATCGTTACGAGTAAGCGCATTGTACGTGATATATTACATGTTACGTGTTTGTATTTATTAGAATATAATAGAACGTTTTAGTTTATACTCCCTCCGACCTAAAATTATTGTCCCCCGACAAAAAACACACAGTTTAAGAAAAATGCATTTATTACTATTTTATCTTTCTTACTTTTTAGCAGAATGACAGTTTTACCCTTAGCTAATTCATTAAAGTTTTTTTTAAGTTTGTAATAATAATTTCAATCAAGAGTAATATAGTAAATTTGATCAAACTTTTAGATCTATATTTAATAGCGGACAATTAAACTGAGACATTCTAAAAAAACATGAATTATTAATTTGAGACAGAGGAAATATATCTTTATATTCACACTAACATTAAAATCAATGGTAAATAATCTCGACTCTTATTTTATGATATTTTCCCATATTTAGTTGAAGTTAATCAAATTAATGAGTTATTAATTATAAATTAATAAGTAGTTATAAACTTAAAATAAATTCAAGATTACAATAATAAAAACCATTATATTATACTACGGTAGAATATAATATTGAAGACGAGTAAAGATAAAAGCTAGTATTACTCGTTAGAGGAAGGGGTACGGCTGAGCCATAGGCTCGTGCCATCGTAACAGCCCAAAAAAACATGGCGCCAACCGTACCGCTGGTGGCGCTGTAGCTTCTCGCGCCGTGGCCACCAGCCAGTGCCATAGCCCATTTCTTCTATATTTTTTTTTGATTTTTTGAATTTACTAGCCGTTGCAACGGTTATGTGGGGATATTTTTGAATTTTCTAGCCGTTTGGAGCATTAAAACACCCATTTTTAACCCCCTAAAAATCCTATAAATACCTTTTTATTCCTTCATATTTTACACACTCCTCCAATATAATTTATAACACAATCTTCTCTACTTCTTATATTTTTTTCTTCCAAAATGAATCCCAACGTTCCCAACTTTCCTTGGATAACTAATATGCTCAACGACCCTTCAAACCAAGTCCCGTGCTCTTTTTCGGCTAGCCCGAACCCGAACCCGAACCCCAACCCCAACTTTCCCA
>BQNB010095139.1:0-25942 GCA_026074375.1 Tanacetum coccineum
TTGATTGAATTGGACCTTTTGCTTAAGGTAAGTTCATAGCCTCGCATTTAAATCTTTTAATTGCTTTATAAACCCGCGAGGGGGATGCATGTTTGTTTTATAAAATTGAACATATATGATTTATGGTATGCTAGACCCGAATATGAGATTGTTTCCCTATAAGTAGCTATTGTCGAAGTCCCTTATTTCATGAACCATTAATCGCCTTGTGAGGTGAACGCTAATGCAATAAATAGATCTATTGGGTTTGACAACCCTGTCCTGGGTATGAATCCTTGTGAACACCCTGTCAAATGGATATTTTGTATTTAGAAGTAATAGGTATATGACAATAATACCTTGTTTTGGGGCTCATTAACATATGAAATGGCATATGTATTGTTAACGTTCAGTGTCTTGAATTTATTGCGTGAAAGAAAAGAAGTTGCTATACATTGCATTCGTTGCTTTGTTTTCCCGAGAACTAATTTTGTGTTCAAAGATTATTACTTATTGATTATTTTAAACTTTATGAATTTCACTCAACATTGTTGTTGACGTTTTAAACATGTTTTATCCCAGGTAACCAAGGATGAAGGCAACGATGGAATGGAGGTGTCGTGCGTGTGATGGATTTGGTTAAAGACTACTTGTGTGTTCTTTGTCTTTCAAAAATAATGTCTTAAGTTGTTCTAAAATAATGTCTTTATTTTGAAACAATAGTTTTTCAAATGATGTAATGGTTGTGGTTGCGATTCTGTGGGGACCAGAATGCATTTTACTCTGATTAATAGTGGAACACATGTTTGTTAAACGTCTCATTTGGGTCGTTTTCTATTATCTTGGTGAATGGTGTGACAACCATGACTTGAGCAGGTTAGTCAAACTATTAGTGTTGACTTATGTATCTGTTGCAATTAATGGGTTATGTGTTATATGTGTTTATACGTGTTTATGTGTGTTGTGTGGGATATGTGAGATTTGATAATCAATACATTGAGCGTGATCGTCTCATTAGGATTGGATTTGTGTTGGATTGAAGCGGTTTCGCGTTAATTGTGTAAGTAATTATACGTATACGTATTTATGTGTTAGTAATATTAGGATGAGATTAGGTTCTAGTGGTAAGGATACGAAAGAAATGAAATTTTTATTTTTGGAATCTTAGGTTTAATAAAAATGAAAAGTTAATTATTTTTAAAAGTCTAGTAAATTGCGTTTACGCAAAAAGGTATGCGCAAATAAGCTTAGGTTTTTGTAAAAAATGAAGGTAATGTTAATAATTAAGTAATTAATAAATAAATAAATAAAAAAATAAAAAAAGAGGCCAATCGGCCGATTTTAAGGAAAAGAAAGAAAAAAGGAATTTTAAAAGGAAAACTAATCCTACTCTAATTAAAATTGGTAAAAGATATCTATCCTAAACCTTTTTGTAAACCTTATAAATACTAAAAACCATTCTCTCCCTTGTTTTTAATTGTATCAGCCGAATTTTATCAAAGGAGGAAGAAGAAAAATATTTTTTTTCAAGTTTGGTGATTTTTGTGTTTAAGATTCGAAGATTTAAGGTATAAATTATAATCCTTTGAGTTAATTATCATTAAAAACATGTAATAATTATTATGATGGATAATTAGGGTTTCATAACATCTGTAATTAATGATATAATAAACATGTTATAATGATTAGGGTTTAATTAGGATCATATGGGTGTATTCGTTAGGGTTTAGATCGCGTTAGAATTTGATTTAGATTGGGGCAGAATTTAGGGCTGTGTTGTTTGGCTGATATCTCAATGATGGTAATAGCTTTTGTCAAGTTTCCGGTGCCTATGATGTAGCTCAGAGAGTCTAGTTTCCAGAACATCCGGCCTCGAAGGTTTTTGAGGTCGGGAAGTCATTCAAACGTTGGTTGCAAGAAAAGTTGTCAAAGCAGTAAATACGGGTCAGATTTAGGTCAGATTACGAGGTATAAAACCCCCACTTAAAATTCGAATTTAGCTTAGCCCTTCTACAGGAGTTTAGTTCTATGTGTCTATTAGAAATCCCCCAAAGGAGAGCTTCTGATTTGGAGTCTAAGTATGGTTTTTAGGTCCAAACTTTTTAGTGTGCAAACAGATCCGAATTGGGACTGTTTTGAAGTTTGATTTTCTTAGGAGTACTTGTGCATGTAAATGGCTCTTGGGAATCATGAGGTAGTTAATATACTCATAAATGAACATAGGTGATTTTTGGTATGAATTATGGAGGTCAGTAAGTAGAGGTTTTGAGTACGTTAAGTCACGTTAAAATTCTGCAGTTTTGAACAAATTGTGACAAACTAGTGAAACTTGTTAAAACGAAGTGGTTAAAGTTGGGTATGGTGTAGGGGTGACCATAGGTTAATTGAAACCTTATAAATCTATAAATATGATTGTGTACATGTGAATTAAGCTTTTGTTCTTAGTAGCGGTAACACGAGTTATTTTGTTGTTTAGATTAGTGCTAGTTGTTTTGAACTTTTTGTTGGAATCTATTGGAAAGCTAAGCAAGGTGCGTTTCATGCCCCTTTTTTCTCATGTTATTTTGGGTGAGTGGGTGGAGAATGCGCTTGTTGTCTTGTTTCAATTTAGTTGTCCTTTAAATTGTGTTAAAATGTTTTTAACTTGTTGGTAGTTATGTGTATTGGATCGTGGGCACGTTTCGTCCGTTGCGTTCTATTGATATCGAATATGTTTGGTTATTATGGATCCCAATATGTAAATGAAGTTTGGCGGTGATAAGATGCATGTGAGCTAATCTGAGGCATTTGTAGGCACATATGAATTTGGTTTGATTGTGGATCGTCGGGTACGTTTCGTCCCGTTGTGGTTAATTGGTGTCATGACATTGTTTTGGTAATTACAACTGCTAATTGAAAGTTATATTTTAGGATTTGGTTGTATGTCGACTCAAACCTATGATTCTCGCTAAACTTTATTGTTGACGTTTTTTATGCATCATTTTCAGGTGAGCTTAATGGTGCTAAAGATAGATGCGATAGTGGCTAGAAGAGACCGTGGATGCTTGGAGTTACTTTTGCTTTCGGTTTGAATAAATGGTTTGTTGAATTGTTTGGAATTATGTTTTGCATGTCATTATGACGTGACCTCTTTCTCATTAATAAAGGACCCATAGGTTTTGGAGTATTGTTATGGACTCTTTTCGTGTCTTTGCTTTACTTTAGTTTTCATTTTAGTATTCTCTATATAGACACCATGTGTTGTGATGATATCCATTCTTGTTTACGCCTCACGTTTCTTCCTTGGCGGGGTGTGACAGATTGGTATCAGAGCCTTTGGTTATATAGAAGTAGGTGTTTGAGCCTAGACTATAACCTAGGGGTCCTTCATGTAGATGCATTTAGGGCTGAAGTGTTTAATGCTATAACTGCTATGCTTCCCCTTTATTTTTGCATAGCTTATATATTTTATATTTTGCTAAGTTTTCATTTAGTTATTTTGTCTACCATTATTTGATATAATATGTATTACTTTCTTAGTATTGAGCTTGTTTTTTTCCTCACCGTTACGAAGTTCAGTTGTGGAACCATATTCTAAAATGAATAATCGTTAAAGGAGCCTCTTATGGAACCGAAGGAGATAGGATAGTTGATCGTTTGTCGGATGCGCGTAATAGGGTTGCCAACATCGTCTTGTGTTCTTTGTGGATCAAAGTCAACCCATAAGCGAGGCCATCTTTAAGTTTATCCCATCTTAACACTTATATTAACAATCATCAATCAACTTCATTGGTAATAGATGGCACAAAATTACTAATATACCTCTCAAATAAACAAACTACTAACTAAACCAATAATCACACTACCTATATCAAATCATTGTTGTTTTGTTAGGTACGAGGAATCTGTTTGTATTCATACTTTTGTGATTGTGAGAATATCTCGCGATAGAGCGATGTCATAATATGCTGTGGGTTTTTTTGATCTCGCTGGTGTTGCGAGAGAGTAGAGTGTAGTCTAAGTGATATGGTGTCTAGATCTATGATGTGTTAATTACATGCGAACGCTAGTTTAGAGCTAGAGAATTATGGCTCGAATAGATACTATAGATAGGAGTGTCTCTCGCGCTCTTTGGTTCGCACTGAATAGATATAGAGATGAGAGAGAGATATATCGGTGATTAATCACTTGACGAGATTTATGGTTGATAGTTGTTCTGAGAGTTGGGTTATATTGTTCACGCCTGAGCGGCGTTTTAGATGTGGTTGTTAGGGATTTGCTGAGATGATGATCGGTGAGCGCGTATGGCGGAGTGTGATTCTGTCATCTGAATGAGAGTGGTAGGGTTGTGGTTTGGTTAAGTGTGTGTTGTATGTTGGGTGTGTGAGAAGATTGTGGGTGATGTTGATTTGCGCTCGCTCTCTCCATATTTGTGGTGTTTTTTTATTTATTATTTGTTATTCATGAAAATGGATTCATTAATGGGCTAAGACACAGATGGTTGAGAGTTTTTTAAGAGTTTAGTACGAGTACCCACAGATTCGCGCGCGCCCTCAAGCTCGCTGATTACGTTGAGGTGCCACGATAGTAAGCTCAATTTAGTATATTTTAATATCCCTCCCCTTTGTTTTTTGAGTTAGTGCATTTTTGCGGATACCTGTAATGCCTATTTAGAGTGAGAGTGGGGCTTGCTCTTGACTAGTGTGTGTGTGAGATCACCCCTTCATCGTACTTTGTTAGTAAGGATACATGATTTTCCTATTCGACGTCTCGATGTATATTGGTTGTTCGGAATCTGCTTTTTCAGATATAGCCGCGTTTCGTTAGTTCTTTCATTGCATGATTACTCGATATGTGTATCAAAGGTCTTTTAAGCACTAATTGTTCCTAACATATTAGTGTGGATCATTACTCCCTTCTTTGTATATCCCTTGGTTTTCGTAACCCGTTGGCGACGTGTTAGTATCGATGCTTTTAGGTTTGCTCTGTTGATCATTATTTTGGATAAGACCTTACGTTTTCTTTTGGGTACGTAACGTCTTGCATGAGTTTTCTTGTACGAGTTCGTTTGATTTTATTTTGAGTATATGGTTCCTGGTATTTTCTTTCGTTTTCAAACAATAGAATTGTGTTAGAGTCTGTACGGTGTTTTACGATCCCTGTTGGTATTATGGTGTCATTTGTTTGAGTAACATATTTCATAATTGATGTCTAATTATAAAAACTCTTTGGAAGTATTGTGTTAGTGTTTGAGAAAAACTGTGTTTAAAATGATCTTTGTAAAAAGAATATGTTTAAATGGTCTATACAAATAGGATATGAAATTTTTTAAGTGGTTTAATAAATTTTATTTTATTATAAAAAGCTGGTTTAAAGTGATTCATAGTGGTAAGGTACGATACACCATTAGATAACCATCTCTAGATTTTTTTATGACAACCAGAATGAATTTTTTAAAGATTACATTTAAGACAATTTTATTATTATTTAAAATGATTTTTTTTACTTAAAGTGACTTTCTTAATTTAAATTGATTTTTATAAAAACATTATTTAATTTGGTCTTTCGAGTAAAGTCGATAATTGGTATAAGAATTTCCGTCTTTCGTATTGATATTTTTTTTATGTGTTCATTTGTCGTGGTACGTCTGTTTTGATTTTTATTTTCGTATTTGCGTTTTCCACTCGGTGCAACATATACGTATCCTTTCTTTCAAAGGATTCTTATGTCATTTGATCCACGTCTACTTGCATATGTGGAATCTCCTATATGCATTCTAGCCTTTGACTCGATATTCGTTTGTTATCCTATTCGATTGTTCGTAACCCTTGGAGTTCGTTGATACCGTTGAGTCATGGAAGCTTTGATGTGCTTGTGGGAATGGACCGGTTGTCCAAGAGGAAGTTTGGGATAGTATGTCATGGGAAGGTGGTTAGGATACCGTTGGAAGGTGATGAGATACTTCGGGTTCATGGTGAACGTACTCAAGGAGTCGTGAAACCTTAATGAATACTAAGGTAGGTGAATCAAAATTGAGTGGTATTTCCGTCGTACAAGACTTTATTTGAGTGTTTCCATAAGATTATCATATGACCACCGCAAATGAAAGTTAGTCCGCGTTAGGACTTAGTTCCTGGAGCGACGCCAGTCGCGAAGTCTCCATATCGTCTAGCACCTTTGGAAATGCAAGAATTGTCTGAACAACTTTAAGAGTTGCAATAAGACAAAAGTTTTATACGGACCTAGTCATTTTCCCATGAAGGAGCACCAGTGTTATTTGTTAAGAAGAAGAGCATGAGAGTTCTTTGAGTTAGCGAGTTGGAGATTACTGAGGAAGGAGAAAGTTATATGCTAAGGTACTAGTGTGAGGCAGTGAAAGAATTGGGAAGTACCTAGATCACCATCCGAGCATTCCGATTTATTTCTAAGGATTGGCAGGTTACTTACCTACGTTTCATCGCAAACTTTTCTAAGATTGTTAAACCCATTACTTCCCTAACTAAGAGGGATCAAAAGTATGAGTGAGGCGCAGAACGAAAAGAGGCTTTCCAGACTTTGAAGAATGATTTGTGTGACACTTCGATAAATCAAATGTAGTGGTGGATGCGTTAAGTAGAAAGGGAGAGTGAAACTAAGACGAGTAAGAGCAATGTCCATGACTATCTAGTCAAGTGTTAAAGACAAGATATTGGCTACTTCAAGTGAGACGTCCAAGGTAGAGAACACGCCAGCAGAAATGCTGTGTGACCTAGACCAACAAATGAAAAAGAGGACAGATGATGGTTAGTACCTTATGGAATAAATTGTATAGTGAGTATGAGTATGAAATTCGCTACCATCCAAGTAAGGCAAATGTGGTGACTGATGCGTTAAGTAGGAAGGAATGAGTGAAACCTAGACGTGTTCGAGCGATGGCTATGACCCTTCAATATGGAGTAAGAGGAATGATATTGGCAGCCCAAAGTGAGGCGTTTAAGCAAGAGAACGTACACGCAAAAAGGCTTCACGGGTTAGATTGACATATGGAAAAGAAGGAGGACGAGAGTTTGTACTTTGTATGTATTTTTGATAGTATTTGGTTTCTAGTTTGTTGGGAATGATGAGGACTGCGTAGTATGGGATGAGGCTTCAGCATCAAATGGTACTTGGTCATCGGGAGCGGGTTATGATCGTACTTAACCTTGGAGATATGTATTGGTAGCCACGTGTGAAAATATATGTTACTATGTTAGCAATTGATGGATTTCGTTTATGAGGTGAATGCTGTGATGTCAAAGACTTTGGCTTATGCAATAGCATGTGATACTTGAGTTAAAAATGTGATAGATCCACCATGAATTTATCACTAATTTCCAAGATCAAATGTAAGTGAGTTATGATGTGATTTGGGTGATGGTCGCATAGCTACCAACACCAGTAGCTCATTTTTTTGCGTATTAAAGTGAGATTTCAAGATGTGAAGTTGGCAAGGATTTATATTGATGAGATAATAGCAACGAATGGAATCTAGGTGACAATCAACTCAGATTTAGATGGATGATTTACTTCGTGGTTTTGGCAAACGCTGCAGAAAGTGTTAGTGACGCTATTAGATTTGAGTTAGGGTATATGCTTAGCATCCTCAAGCGGATGGACAAAGTGAACGTGTGATCTAGACTTTAGAGGATATAATGAGGGCATGTGTATTCGATTTTGGTGGTAGTTATCAATTAAGCATTCGGTGTGCTCCGTTTGAAGCATTGTATGGAAGGAAGTATAGGTCGCCTATTTTATAGGCTGGATGAATTGGGGGATAGTAGTTTTGTTGGACCCTTAGTTGGTTCATGGACGACTGATAAAGTGGGTTATGTTGATAAAAGTGAAGCTCAAAGCGGTCGAGGAGAACATAAAAGCGGCTGTGTGATAATAGGCGCAAACCGTTAGAGTTTGAGGTGGAGAACCGGGTTAGGCTAAAGGTCACCTTGGAAAGGTGTAATTCATTTTGGGAAAAAGGGTAAGTTAGCACCGAGATACGTAGGACCATTTAAGATTCTTGAAAGGATCGGTCCTATAGCTTATCAATTAAGATTGCCTAAGGAATTGAGTGGGGTACATGACACATTTCATGTGTCAAACCTAAAGAAATGTTTGGCGGATGCTAGTTTGCATGTGCCATTAGGTGAGATAAAGGTTGATCAAAACTCTTCGTTTTGTTGAGGAACCTGTGTGAGATAATGGATCTAGAAGTTAAGAGTTTTAATCACGTATATTAAGCATAGCGTTAGTTAAAGGTTTTTTGGAAGTTCTAGCGTGGTCCTGAGTTTACTTGGGAACGCAAAGATTATATGAAGTCTAAGTACCCTCAGTTGTTTGTTGATCGAGCTGATGAATCGGCTAGCTAAATCTCGGGACGAGATTTCCTAAAGGAGGGGATACTGTGACAATCATGTTTGGGGGGCAAAAGGGTTTTAGGTCAAACCGTTTAGTATTTGACTTATGTGCTTGTTGCAATATATGGTGTATGTGATTTTGTGTGTTTATATGAGTTATGTGGTTATGTGAGGCATTGGTAATCAATCTATTGAGTGTGATCATCTCAATGAGATTGGAATGGTGGTGAAATTAGTTGAGTTCATTTCGTTCACTTTTGAGTGACAAGGAAATGATTATTAAGATTCGAGCGTTTCTGTGTTAATTGTGTAAGTATTTTTACGTATATGTATTTTTGTGTTAGTAGTCTAAGATAGGTTTAGATTTTAAGTGGTAAGTTAAGAATAGTGTAAAATTTCTTTTTTAGGAAAATTAGGTTGAAAATGAAAAGTTAAAAAGTTATTTTTAAAAGTCTAGTGAATTTCAATTATGCAAGAAGATATAGTCAAATTTGTCAAGGTTTTTATAAAAATTTAAGGAAATACAAGTAATTATATAATTAATAAATAAAAGAAAAAAGGCTTATTCGGCCGATTAATAGAAAAAAAAAAGGAAAAAAGGAATTGTATTAGAAATCAAACTCTAATTAGGTTTTATCTAAGATTACTTTAGGAGCCTATAAATACAAGAAAATAAAATCCCTAAGCCCCTCATTTGTTCGACCGATCTAGGGAAGAGAAGAAGAAGAAGAATTTTAGGGTTTAAGGTATTTTCTAATCCTTGTTTAATTCTAGTCTTTATTTTAATTAATGTAATCTAAGTATGATGGATTAGGGTTTTAAACATGTAATTTTCGACTAGGGTTTGGATTAGGGTTTTATGTTTCTAAAATTTTATGATGTATAGATCATGTTTGATCATTCGTTTGATTGTTTTCATAATTGGTATGTCGGTAGGGCTGATCTTTAGATATAGTCGTTTTAATTCACTGCAGAAAATTAGACAGTTTTGTAACGGTCATAACTCAATCATAAATTATCGAATAAACAATTTACAACATATTGGAGATAACCTTAGAGAGTCTACTTTCCAGAAAAGTTGGTCTCGTGAGTTTTTATGGTCGGTAAGTGGGTCAAAAGGTCGCTTTACAAATCAGTGTGTAAAACATGTGTACGATTTCAGTTTTGGTTTTTGATTTTTTCTAAAATACTTAGACATCTAGTTAGAGGCGAAAAATCACGTGGAAGTTAGTTTATATATTGTGTGTGACCCTTGAATTTTTGTTAAGTATGTAAGGAGGTCTAAAGTGGTCAGCTAGTGCCATACTTTTAGGGTGTCAGATTCTGGACGAATTCTGAACACTTTGGATTAATGAATTTCTAAAGGGTATTTGTAAAAAGGGTAATGGTTTGGGAGAAGCTATGAGAGGTTCATAGGGATCATATATGTAGCCATGGTGAATTTTGGTTTGAAGTGTGAAGTGTTTAAGTGTACGTTTAGGACGAGATAGTGAGTATAAAAATTCTGCTCTAAACCAAAAAATTTAAAGTGTAGCATTGAAGTGTAAATGGCATATGTAGGAGTTGGAAAAGGATTAAATCAAGTACAGGACTATGGTAGATAGCTTAGATATCCAACATAGTTGAGGTTACATCATATTGGGTTGAATGCCTAATTGATGGTAGCTTATTGTATGCTTAATTGTTTAGATTGTTCGTGAAGTGTTTGTAAAGCTTTTGTTTGATTCTTTTGGGAAGCAAAGCATCAGGTGACGTTTCATCGTCCCTCTTTTTAATGTTTTAAATTGGATGGAAAATGATGCTAAAGTGTTTTAGAACTTATTTTGAATTGCGTGCTTATGTGTTTTGATTGCGTGTTGAACATTATTTGACTGCTTATGGCCTTGTGTTGCATTGATATTATGTTGTGTTGAGGATCATTAATAGTGGGGCTGATCATCTCACGGATCGTTTAATTGAGATAGTTAACTCAGTGGAATTTTATGGGTCTAGGCCTTTCAATATAAGCTTCAGTCTTGGTAGATCTTTTAGGGTGCGTATAGTGACGTTATGTGAGATCGGAGGGGTACGCTCCCAGTATTATGTATGGTTGGTTGATATGGTGATTTAGTTTTTGCCAAAAAATTGTTAGCATAAGTTATATGTTGCATAATTGTACTATATTGTTTTGGATAAACACAGTTAATTGGTGGGAAAGTTTTATAAGGTGTAGTCTTAACTATGATCTCACCAACACGTTTGTTGATGTTTTTAAGCATCTATTTTCAGGTGAGCTTCAAGAGAATATTGAGGTTTAGAAGTTGGGCTAGGAGTGACTGCTAGGTTTACATTGGAGTTCGCCTCATGGAGTTTTGTTTATGTTTTATTGATGGATTTTTGTTGAATGTATTTGATTCTATTAGGATCGTGAGATATTGTTCTTGTATTGGTGAGACCCTCTTTCATTAATACAAGATGTCGTTCTTTTGGTTTTCGGTATTGTCATGACACATTGTGTCTTTATTACTTAGTTGTGCATTTAGTGTTTCTTTATTGTTGACACCATTGTGTTGTGATGATATCCATGACGTTACGCCTTGTGTTTCCGCCTTGGCGGGGTGTGACAAATAGCAAGCTTAACGTTATTACATTCAGATGACATATGTTTCTTATTTTTAGAAAGCAGTAAATTCCTATGGTGTTCTTCTACTTCAACTTCTTTATTCTTGATGCAACTACTCTTAGAAGGCTAGAAAGACACCTACAATATGCTTTGTATTGCTCCTAGGATGTGGCCTTCTGGTCTTAGCGGTGTTCTCTATTCCTGTAGAAGACAAACCATTTGAGTCAGAATTAACATCTTTCTTAGTGATGACATGAGGTTGTGAAATAGTGATCGGTTTTGTCCTAACGCTTGCTTTAGTAGGTTTGTTAGGCACAGGCTTTTCTTCCCTAGAAGTCTTAAAAGGATTAATCCTAAAAATTCCTGGGGCAATCACTTTATCATTTTTCACAACTTTTGATTCTTGTGGTGTGAGTACCGAGTTTGAAGTGACTGGTTTTGATAGAGCATGTGACTCATCGATCTTGGGAAGACCCTTAGATTTTGGAAAATGAGTTACAGAATAGAGTTTTGGTCCAGAATAAGAAGGTGGTTTTCTCAAAATTGATTGCTTACAAAACTGAGTATTCATACTCGTACCGTTTGTGGTGTCATTTTGTTCAGAAACCTTATCAGATAACTGGGCTCTTAATTTCATATTCTCATAAATCAAATCGTTTAATTCGTTTTGCAAAGAGTCAGTTATTCCTTTAGTTTAAGCCCGTGACATATTAATAGAGTCAAAAAGGTTCTTGTAAGTGGTCTTAAGATGTGCATTTTCTTTTGCATAATTCAAAACCTGAAACTCTAATTCCACGTTCTCATTTTGAAGTTTCTGAGATAAAGGATCAAGGGTATCTGATTTACATGGAGTATCCTTACTCTTACCCTTAAGATCTCCCAACTAAGCTTGCAACCGTTCGATCTTTTGTTGCATGTCGTTATAAGCTTTATCATACGAAATCTTGTCATATTTGCATTCTTCACATTTTGTGTACCAATTATTCCAAAGAACAGCATATTCTTTTTCCTTTTTAATAATGCAATTTTCAAGTTTTTCTTTTGTACGATCAAGCTCAGTTTGGAGATTTGATGTATCTACAACAGAATTACTTTGCACAATAGACATAATATCCTGACTGACAACTGCTCTCAAGAGACGCTCAATTTTAAATTCCAAAGCCTTGTGCTTAGCAAGAGAATCATCAGCTTCTTTTGCAAGAGATTTGAAGTCTCAAACAAATTTAGCTGCTTCCTTCAAAAATTGTATTTTGAAATTTTGAAGTCTAGCATCAACTTGGTTGACGATAGGGAAAATTTCATCTTTTATAATTTTGTGAATCTCTTGATGAGCCGTAGACGACCAATTATGTATATCTAATGTCATTTTTTGTTTTACAACATGTTGAAGAGTCACAACAGTGGCCGTTTAGGAAGTATTTGAAAAATACAACTATTCACGTGACTTGGCCTTTTGAGAAATAAAAACCCCTGAAAGTTGATTAATCTTTGCATAATTTTCCGGTTTTATTTCTTTGTTCAATTGTTTCATTTTTAAGCGACTCTCTTGAGCAAGTTGCAGTGTCTCCTTCGAATCATACACAACAGGAGGATCATGCTTTTCTAATAGTACTTTGCCATTATACAAACTCTGTTGTTTTGCTGAGCTTGCTTGAGATAAAAAGGATTCTGATAACCCAAAGCCATTTTCTGTTCGGTGTGGTAAAACGAGTCTGGCTTAGGTGAAAGCATGTGCATCGTTTGAATTGATTGACCCATTTTGACCAAAATATTATCTAATTCCTTTATCTTATTCTCAAGTTGAATTTGTTTATCAAGAAGCTCGTCTTCGCGTATTTTGAAATCAGACTTCAACTTTTTCTTTTCTTCTTGAAGAGAAGAAACAGTTGATTTTTCTTTTGAAAGCTGGTTATTTAAAATTTCAATTTCCTTATTCAAAGTCGTTATCGTTTTAGCAGAACTTAAGTGAAGTGCATTTATCTTTTTATTAAGACATTTCTCTTGATAAACAGACTTTTGATAACACCTTTCAAGTTTGTCATATTTTTATTGATTAATTTTAAAACACTTTTCTTGATTTTTATATCTGGCAAGCTCAGTGGTCAATTCAGCATTTGTTTCTTTCAGATTGCGATTGATCGAGTTGACTGTCTCAACTTTAGTAGCTAAATTATTATATAATGAATCATATAAAGCACGTGTTTCTTCAGCAGTGGCAGGATGATGTTCTACTGTTCCCCCACTTTGTTCCACATTAGAAACTACAGAGATAACATTACTATCATTCTGTTGAACTTGGTGTGGTTCTGGAATGGGTTCAAGTAGTTCAGTATACTGCTCCTCTTGAGTAAACATATTGAATATATCATTATTATAACAATTTTTAGAATGATGTACCTCAGCTGATCTGTCTGAATCATAGACGGGAGCTTTGTCAGTCTGAGTACCCGATGTCGATGCTTGCTGCAAATTAGCCATCAAAATGCAGTTTGCATTGACTTCCTCAATCTCTTCAAGATCTCCTGCAGCAGCCATGAAATCAAATTCCTCAACTTAGAGTTGGATCCCTGCCTCTTCCTTTTGAGCAATCAGCAATTGAGTCTAAAGAAAGGCATAATCCTTTTTTCTTGGTATGACTGTGCAGTTCCTAGCAAGATGACCCAATCCTTTGCAGTTGTAACACCTTATATGATTACCATTATTCCTAATTGCACTACCCTCAGCTCGTGCTGCTACAACATTACCATTCCCATTCGGATTCAGATTCTGATTAGCAATCCCCGGAACAACAATAAGCCCATTTTGATTTCCAACATTCTGAATACCTGAATTCTGAACTGCATTTTGAACAACCTGATTCCTGCCAGTCTATACTGTATTATACCCATTCTTATTCCTAACATTCTACCCAGCATACTGCCTAAACTAATTCCCCCATTACCTCCAACCATATGCATCTGTCTGTCTTAGCCCAAATTCATACCTGACTATGCAATCTGCCTATTATGAGGGTTTGGTGAAATTCTTTGGTTGTTGTTGGTTGGTGTTAAGTAGTTTAGTTTGAATGCCTTGGCCATTAGAACAAGTTCAGTTGCGGGGTCTGTAATGTCTTCGAGATTTGCCATTGGTTGTTGCATGTATTCGTGTTGAATGATGGGTTTGAGTTGAAGTATTGATGGGTTGAGTTGTTGTATGTAGTATTAGTATGAAGGTGATCTTTGGTGAAACACATGGAAATTTGTAAGGGATTGTTAGACAAATTCACATAAGTGCTATAGGGAACATGTGCTCAGTAATTTGTTGCTCTTAGTTCATTTACCCCCGCCTGATTATTTCAAGAAATCATACAACTGAGTGTTAATCTACTTCATGTCAATCCTTAGTTTGTGAACAAATGTATCACGTCGACTCCATTCAAGTGTAAGTTGTTTAGGAACTTGAGATTGCTGGCAATCTTTTCTGGAAAGTGTTTGTTTCTTTTGAAATCATTCATTAGCTTTAAAAAACAATGATAGTAAGACTCAGTCGATTCCTCATCAGTAGAAGTAAACCATTCCCATTCATTAAACAACTTAGTCTTTTTGTCTTGAATCCCAATATCAGAACCTTTCATCATTTGCTGAACACGTAACCAGATTTCCTGAGCAATTTCACAACTATCAACAGCAGTATAGATGTCTTCAGAAAGACCCATGAGAATAATCTGAATGGCTTGATCATCAACTTCCATTTGTTTAACTTCTTTTTCAGTAAGATCCTCATCAGTCTGTTCATGAAAGGTTTCAGCAACAGGAACTTCACGATCTGGATCACCTGGTTCAGGAATCATTCGTCTGACATATGGACCATGGACAATGAAGTTGTAGATTAGCTTTCTATTTGGTTTAATCTTTGCATAATGAAGAAGACGAGAAGACCATGTAACATAGTTTTCTTTGTTAAGCATAGGTGGACGGTTTTTGGAACCAGCAGCATAAATGTCTTGTTGAGTCGACATTGCAAAAGTGAAGTGAAATGATATGCAAGGATCTTAAGTATGTAAAGTGATTGTTGTTGTGATAGAAATCTAGTTCACGGGATTTTACAAGTCTTGATTAAACCGAGAAAACACGTGAGTATTTCGTGGGATTTTACTAAATCAAGAAGAAACCGTGAAAATAGAATTGTTGTTGGTAAAATCGTTGTTGTTTTTGAAGTATTTGAACTTTTGTTAAAGATTTGTTAAGCTAATGGAGATGTATAAATCACCTTATAAAATGGTATAAATCTCCCAAGATAATGGTATAATTCACCCAAGCAAATGGTATAATTCACCCAAGCAAATGGTATACTTCACCCAAGCAAATGGTATACTTCACCCAAAGCAAATGGTATAATTCACCCAAGCAAATGGTATAATTCACCCAAGCAAATGGTATAATTCACCCAAGCAAATGGTATACTTCACCCAAGCAAAGGGTATACTTCACCCAAGCAAATGGTATAATTCACCCAAGCAAATGGTATAATTCACCCAAGCAAATGGTATACTTCACCCAAACAAATGGTATAATTCACCAAAGCAAATGGTATAATTCACCCAAGAAATGGTATAATTCACTTGTACTATCTTTTCTCTTTTTAAAAAACAAACAAAACATAGATCTACCAAAATAGGAAGTGTGCCTCTTGTTCTTTTTGTTCAAACCGACCAAGAATAAGCTCAAATAAGCAAATTGAACACACAAATAAGCTACCCACGAGTGATCGAAACACAAAATCCAAACAACAAAAATGAAGAAAAGAAAAAAAATTATAACGAGATGAAAATAAGGAAAAAAAACAAATTTCAAATAAGCTTTTTTTAAACCTTAACGCACTCTTTTTGATATTCAACCAAAACACACGTTTTTTGTTATATGCAAACCAAGACAGCACCAACTAGATATTTATTCAAATGCACCCACTTACTGTTTGAATCCTACAACACGAAATAAAAAAAACAATAAAAAATGACAAGACCAAAAAGCTTAAATAAGTTATCAAGTAAGCTCGAAATAAGCTATGAGACCACGAACACAATCACATTATAATTCATTAGCTCTTGATACCACTTGTTAGGTTATCATTTCATCACCAAAACACACAAAATAATAAAAGTCTTAGAGAGAGAAAGAGGGTTTATAGAGAGAAATAAAAAAAGAAAATTAGTGACTTCTATTATGAAAAAATGAGAAGCAACACCCTCCCTAACAAGCTAGGGAGGGGTATTTATACATCAAATGAGGTGTGGCCTTTTAGGGTTTATGTTGGGCCTTAATGGGTCGTGATTAGCTTACTAATGGGCTTTAGCCCGACACTTAGGCCCAATTAGCTTAAATAAATTCCCGTAAACTACATTTTCCTATACAAGGCTCAGAAATAATAATGACCATCACTTTACATAAAAACACGACTAACAGTCTGAACTCGTGTCTTTTTGATAGAATCATAAAGATCGTTGTAAGTCTGTTTCAAATGCTCATTTTCCTTATGTAAGTGCTCATTCTCTGCAAGTAATTTAGTCACACTATGTTCCAATTCGACGTTTATTATTTCAAAATCATCAATGTCCTTTTTATCTTTGGCTTCATTACTTTTTGCTTTCAAAAATTGACCATGTTGCCCGAATTTTACAGCTTGATTTTGATATTTAAGTTCAAGAACAATACAATGTGCTTCCGTACTTGAAAAATCTTTTTGAAACTGGGCAACGATCTTTTTGAGACAAATATTTACAGGTTCGAGAGATTGGTTTGAGAGTTTAGTTAATTTAGTAGGCAAAGGATGTATTTATGACATTGTTCAGCATTCTGGTCAACCTCTCCTTTATTATCGAATTTAGGTTGCTCAGCATGCTGTTGTCCTATAGCAAATACATTGATTTCAGCAGTCATTTGTACCTCAGCCATTGGCTCTTCATCATATATGGGTCTGTTATGTGCATCATTCTTAGATTTGTTGCTTGTATCCTACTCTCCTGATTATGTTCCACTGCTTTCTGTGTTAACCAAACTAGCATTCAATGCTTTACTCATATCAACTTTTTCCTCTTTTGTCTGCATTTGTCTTTCATTCACCTTGATGTCATACTCTCTTTTATGCAGTGCTCTTTCATTAATCGACTTCTTAACAGATTCCATGTGTTTGATCAGTGTATCACGGAATTGTTGAACCTCGGTTCCAGTGTATGCTAGAAAGTACTTGCGTGTCATTAGACTATCTTCATCATCCAAAGAAATTCGTGACTTGATGAACTTCTGAAACTGTGTCTTGAGTACTCTAAAAGCAGCCATGGATCCAATCTCTTGAAATTCATCGTTGTCAAGTTGTTTTTCTAGTTGATCCACGTTTAGGAACATTGTGCCTGTGAAAATCTAAACATCTTGACGAAAGAGTGTCGCAAATGCTCGTATGAATCCACGCTCGGTTCGAGTTATTTTTAAGTCGTTGTTTGAAAGAACCTTAAGGTGTGAATGAAGTAGTCAAAAGATACCATGCAACTCTTTTTTGCTTTGTCTTGTATTTGTTGCATTTGTTGTTCTTCTGAATTCGAACACGAAGATAAAATATCTTTCGTTTCCATTTTACCGTGATGTGAAGTGAAAATGATTTGTAGGATCTTAAGTAGGTAAAGTGATTGGTGTTGTGGTTATGAGAATGAAATTCTAGTTCACGGGATTTTACAAGTCTTGGTTAAACCGAGAAAAGAAGTGACTCTTTTGCGGGATTTTACTAAATCAAGAAGAAACTGTGAAAATAGAATTGTTGTCTTTAAAGTCTAATATCAAAATGGAAAATTCTTTATCAACAATGCCTTGTACCAAAAATGGATTGTTTAAGTTAACCGAAAATGAAATTCGATGCTTAATTGAAAATGAAATTCGGTAATCCTTGTTTTACATATTCCGCAAAAATGGGTCAGTGACATATTCCGCAGGATTGAGTTCTTTACATAAACCGCAAGATTGGGTTATTACATCAACCACAGGAATGTTAAATTACATAAACCGCAGGGTTGAGCATGTCACATAAACCGCAGGATTGAGTTAAACATAAATCGCAGGATTAGGATTCAACCATATTCCGCAGGATTGGTTTAATTTTGGCAGAATTTTGTTTCCTTAATATGTCATAAAACACAAGATTAAGTAACTCCTGTAAACGTAAACCGCAGAAACAATACAAAACATAAACCACAGGATAATGTTTTACATAAACCGTAGTATTCAAGCTCTTATTCTGCAGTGTTCATGACATAAACCGCAGTCTTCAAAAAAAAATATATTCCGCAGAATTCAAAATTTAAAACCCAGATTTTTGAATCCAAATAAGTTGTTTGATACCTCAAAAAGCTACTAATAAACACGAAAATAAGAAAGTACAAGTGGATGATCAAAAACAACAACAAACAAGCTAGAAAATAACCAAAATTTATCAAATAGGTACGGTTTGTAATGGAAAGATAAGTCGATAACTTTTTAGCCCAAATAAGCTGTTATGTTGGCTTAAGTTTACCATAAACTTATCACAAAAGGTTTTATACAAGAAAGTCATAAACGTTTTGACTCAAAGAGCTTCTATGAAAATAAGCTAAACCAAAAAGCTTGCTAATTAGCTTCGAAATAAGCTAAAACAAAACCACAAATCACTAAACCCACCGTGTGGCTCTTGATACCAATTATAGGCTTTAATCTAAACCATGATCACTTCACTAGAATAAGAAATATAGAAAGGAGATTAATGAGAAAAGAGAAAGAAGAAAAAAAGAAATATTAGATTGAGAATGAGTGTTTGGATGGTTGCAACAAGTGTGTGAAAAACAAATGAGAACCAACACCCTCTCCACACTAGGAGAGGGGTATTTATACCACATATTGGGCCGGTCTTCATAGGCTTTGTTAGGCCGAGTGGATTAACTTAATGGGTCAGGCTCGGGTTAACTTGGGCTTAAACCCGCAACACATACAAAATTAGATTAATATTTCGAGCCCGTTTATCCTTCTAGCCTATTATAACGAATACTAGATAAAGGTCGAAGCTTCCACATTCGACTCAATATTTTGAGGCTAACACGAAGTTTATTTAGAGATGTAATTGCAATGGTTTTTCTTTATGATCTAGACAGGAACATACTGAACGTGAATTAATGAAATTAGTGGTATGCATATTATCTGGAATCTTATATGTGTTGTAGTCATGCTGGTATTCAGACGCTTTTACAACACACATTTTGCTCATATACACATCATGGAGGATCATACCGAGCAAATCTTAGGGGAGTTTTTCGTTCTAATTCTTTTTATTTCTTGTTTTCAAGTTATATTTATAAAACGTGGGCATTGTATATCTCAAGTGGGGGGAGGAGAATTAGAACACTACTTGTCCTTATTCACAATAATATGCCTAATTTGTAATCAAATTTAAAATTTTTAGCATATTTTTGTGAGATTATTAGTTGCATGACCCACACACATAACCCTTATTTCTATACTGTGAGGATTAAGCCTATTCCGTTTCCCCTATTTTACCTAAGATTTCACAATTATATGAGTGTGTCGGTGATTGTAGTAAACTTTAGAACTTGGCTTGGTATACTATTTGAGACCACCATAATGAGTATTATTTTTATAATTAGAGTGACTTGTCCAGATTGGTAACTTTTTAGGATTAAACCAAAAAGCCTATACGAATATTATGATATTAACTAACTACACTGGTTAGTTAATCCCCGTATAAACCCTTTTGTTTACTCTTATTTTTAGAGTAAGATACCCCTAGAAAAACCTTCTAAGCCATTCCTTTCATTTGTTACACCACTAAATTTGTTTCGTTACACCTTTACACCTTAGCCTCTGTAGATTAAGTCCTTAATCGGTTGCTAGTTTTTTTTGTGTAAAAGTATGTACTTCTTCTGTTTGTGTGCATATTTCTTATCTTTGGTTAGGTTGGGAATTACACATTGCAATTGGGAATGTAAAAGTAGTTTATTTTTATTGTTCATGTGTTTTTACTACTTTCACTATTAAATTTATTTCTGAGTCATGAGCGTTATGGAAATATTATTCAGATTTATTATGATCGTGCATTGGTGAAATTTTACACCCTTATTTCGTTTGCTAGTTGTTTGAAAAAATCAAAAAAACAGAAAAATACAAAAAAATGTAAGAGAGAAAAAAAGGAGAGGTTTGTGAGATAATCGATTCATCTAAACTTAACCGATTTTATTTTTTATGAGATGATCGATTATTCGTTGGTACGTATGATAAACCAACAATGTAAAGTTTTATTGTATATTATTTTTAGTTGGTCGCAAAATAAACCAACTATGTAGTTTTTGTATCAAGTGGTAGATATCGCCACTATTATTGTACTATATTATGGATGTTTGGGAGTTGGCCATTACAGGAATGCCAACTAGGTTGTTTTTATGGATCGTAAAGATGATGATTAAAGACATCTTTGAGTCTAATTCGTGTCTACCAAACAAAGCGTGAGTTAGTCAGTGATTTGTGTCTTTTTTTAAGGTTGTGGTCGGGAAAGTAGCTAGCAACATTGTTCTTTATTTGTTTGGACTTAATCTATCTATTTTGTTATTTTATTTTAAACCAATTATAAATTTTTCTCGTGCCTAATCCCTACCCTATATCATTCTTCATCCTAACCTTTGGTTTGCTCGAATGAGGGAGTGAGCAGTCACATGTGTCTTATTCATGGATTTGAATGTGTATGTGTGGTTTTGTCGCCCTTGTTGGTGTATTACTATTGGTGAAGATTACTTGATCCTATTCTTTAGCTTATTCGAGTTAAGGAGTGAGCAATCACAAGTGTCGCGGTCATGGATTTGGGTGTGTATTTGTGGTTTTGTCCCCTTTTCTGGAATATTGGTATCGATAGAGATTAAAAAGAATGATCAACCCTTAAGCCTTATTACATTTACCCAATTTACCTTTTTAGACTGGTTACTCCTTAGCTTTAGTGGTGGAGATATGTATCCTTGCCAAGCTTATGATAAAATACTCATCACGACCAAGCGATTGAGCAAATTACTATATGTTACCACATAGATTAGCTGAGTGATTTGAGTGCTTTTATTTCCTATTTCGTGAGGTGTTTGGTTGTGCGCTAGTGATTGAATAAAAATTCTAAAAGGAAAAATCCTAGACTCTCATTTGGGATACATTTTCATGAGATAAATCTAAAGTCTACTTGAGGATAAATAGGATTTAAGTGGGGGGATATTTGATGACATCAAATAACGTCACATTATTAGCATCATTTATCTTAGCTATATTGCTCGTTTGACATTATTTTATATATGAATTGATACTTAATTGCTTATATTTATAAATTGCATATATTATCGAGCAAATGGTGAAAGTTAGTGAAAAGCACACATTTTGGAGCATAAACGAAGAATTCAAGAAAGTCTATTGATTCTGACAACCAATACCCTGTATCATTCTAGACAAATACGCCGTATGACAAGACTTAGACGAATTCAAGACCATTGCTTGACGTTGAAGAATACGCCGTATCCACATCTGCAGATACGTCGTATATGAAACCTTGGTCAACCTTCAGCAAGCAAGATTGACTATCAATACACCGTATTCACATTAGCAAATACGGCGTATCAGTGCCCTAACTTCACAAAAGCATCCATGACTAGAAGAGCTAATACGCCGCATCCAGAAGACTTTATACATCGTATCCAGACACGACTTATGAATATTCTGGAATATTATATTCGTGGAGCCCACGCCAAGTTACCCAATACGCCGTATCAAACTGTAGGACCTAATACTAAACCATGATCACTTCACAAATGATGTACTATGTGAAATAAGAAAGAAATAAATAAAGGAGGTGATGAAGAAAGGTAGAGAGAAAAATAAGAGGGTGTTTGGATTGATACAAAGTGTATGTGTTTCCATAAAATGAGCAACAACCCTTCTCCATTGTGGAGAAGGGGTATTTATACCTAAACCATAAGGCTTGGACGCCTATGGGCTTTCTACAGGACACGCTCGGGTTTTGCTTAGGCTTTAGCCCGCAACACGTGCACAATTAGATTACAATAAACAAGCCCGTTTACCCTTTCTAGCCTATTACAACATAAATAATATAAAGATTGAAGCTTCCTTGTTGAATGACCGAGCTTCCAGGTTTGACTCAATATTTTTGAGGCTAACACGAACCCTTTCGATACGGCGTATCGACCTTTTTCTAGAGCTTATAAATAAAGCCCTTAACCGCCAAGTTCGATATCAGACGAGTTTAGAAGCCAAGAAAGTCAACAAAGTGCCTCAAATCAATAGGAAAACTCTTGTAATCTCTACACTCTGTTATAAGCGTTTGGTTAGCGAATTTTTATTCTTACTTTAATCGTTTGTCTATGATATTATGTAATTTTACAATGACTATGGTATCAGCCATGTTTATGATAATTTAATGTTTGGTTTGTTTATATTGATTGTTTGCTTATTCGTTGCATGGTGATTATGTTTATCCCTTCAAATTTGTTTATGTTTGATTATGTATTATTTATCATTCAATTGGATCTAGGAATACGGACCAAGTAGACTAGAGTCTGGGATAAATACTACATACAGCTTATATATGTAACTCTGGATTAATAGGACTACAAATTTGTGCCTCGATTGCTGCCTTGGTTAAGTGAATAGGTAGACTAACTAGGCGACTTAGGATTACAAATGACGTTCTGTTTCATTGGATAGCGATTTGGACTATGGACTACCAGCATATATATAACAATTGAACATAAGTGGGTAAAGCCTCGATGAGCTAGGTTTCGATATCCACCAATGTCGACTCCTAGATAGATCATAATCAGCGGTGTAAACTTTATGCGGGTTTAGGTTAATTGTGACAAGATTAACTGGAATACAACCTAGAGTTTAGGGAGAAAAGCCACCTAGCTTAAGAATGATATAACCCCAACGAAGTAATACAATCATTACACACATAGACAATTCCTACATTTCATTAGATTAAACTGGCTCATACGTTTTCCTTACATTAGTGCTTAACCGCTTCTTTACTATGAGTTTATCTGCCTGTGTGTGTTAATTTTTGTATTTGTCTCATTTAGTTTAGATTAAACAAAAACTCGTGCCAGCCTCTCAGGTTAAACCCCCCTTGCGTTAGTTTAGGTCTAAGTAGAATTAATTATGATAGATTAGGACTAACCTAGATAACTAAAATACTGATAGATTTAAGTATTAACGCTCACTTTTAGTGATCGACACCCTACTTACCAATGAACCTACAACTGATCAAGTACACTGCTCGTTATTATTAGGTAAAGTCGGAAAAACATAAATAGTAAAACTTGATAATAATAATTACCTATAGAACGATAGCACATCACCCCCCCCCCCAAGAACAAGATATTTGTTGCTTGGTATGCTAAGTTTTTTAGGAACAATCTCATCTCACGAGAAGCAAGTGGGAGTGATGACAGAACTCATGGTGCCAAACCTTCACAGCCAAAAAGATCTTTGACTCCGTTTCATTCTGCCCACCATCAATAAAGATGCCCACGAGTTTTGGTCATGAACTTGACTCGTGCCAACGTCAAGAAAAACTTCAACAACGTGATGAGAATGCCTCAAACTCCATCCAAGTTTTGTTGAAATTCTTGACAAGGGGGCATCGACTTTATGGGCCGTTCCGACTCACGAGGGAACAATTATAATTCTCGTGTCATCGACTATTTGTCAAAAAGTGGTTAAGCGAAAGCGTCCCCACCAAGAATGCCCTAGTATTTTGCAGAAATTTCTGAAATCTCTCTTCGCCATGATTTGGTGCTCCCCCTGCAATCATAGGTGATCGCGGAACCATTTTTGTAATGACCCAATTTACAAGGTCACCATGCAGAACTATGAGTTACTCACCGTCTCTCCACCCTTATACCTCACAAAACAAGTGGGCAAGTGTAGTATCAAATCGTGGCTTGAAAAGAATCCATGAAAGGGACCATAAGTGAACACCGTGCCTCCTGGTCCCACAAACTAGATGAAGCACCAATTGGCCTTCGCACAGCTTACAAGAACACCCATCGGGTGTACTCCGTACAAGCTTGTGTATGGAAAGGCATGCCATCTTCCGATCGAGCTTGAGCACAAAGCCTACTGGGACCTTAACTGCAACAAACTTCTGATCCTGTAATTTACGGTGATCACCGGAAAGTTTCAACTCAATGACTTAATGAACTTCGTGATCATGCCTATAGAACCTTTGATCTATAAGCCAAACAAAGAGGCTCCATGACTCTAAGAATCAAAAAACCGTGTTTTCAAACATCGGTGATCGAGTCCTCCTCTTTAATTCCAGATTAAAGATTTTTCTCGGGCAACTAAAAATCCGTTGGAATGGCCCTTTCACCATCACTAGAGGATTTCCAAGGCACTGTTGAGCTTCTCAGCCAAACGGGCCAAAAGTTCAAAGTGAATGTCCATCTGCCGTCAAGCACTAACTTTGGAGGGAACGACCACACTCTTGTAGGTTCCAGATCTTCCAAAACTTTCATAAATCCTTGTGATGGGTCAAGCATCGCGACCCTAAACAAGCGCTTCGTGGGAGGCACCCCATGCTTATCATAGCTTATCGTAGTAGTAGTAGTATGTAGTGTTAGATAAGTGTTTTGTGTTGTTGTGTAAGATAGCTTGTCTTTTCCATTACCCGTGTTTCCATGTTGTTGTTATTGTCCAGGATTGCCCGGATTGTGAAGACTCTCAGTTTTGTCATTCATCAGAGTTTCAACACCTTCAGCTTCAATTGGGAATCCGATATCCTAATCTTATCGACTAACGTTTTATCTTTTGGCATACCTCATAAATGGCCTTAGGATTGTTTGGGGGGGGGTATCTTCGATTTGATTGTTGCCTGCAGCATTGTTACCACGTAAACCCGTTTTTACCACCAAAATACCAATGATTGTTGCCTGCAGCATTGTTACCACGTAAACCCGTTTTTACCACCAAAATACCAAAAAAATGAAAAAATTAAAAATTTTTCAAAAATATAATAAGTGTTTTGTCACAGTTTTGCTTTTCTTTTGGGTAGAATAAGAATAATTTTTGACTTGAGCCCTAGCTAGTTCCTCTTAGGCCAAGCTTTCACAAATTCTATAGCATTTGAATTTTAAAAATGTGAAGAACGAGAAATGATAGAGTTAAATATAAGTTTATGTGCCAAGCAAGATTCTTCTAAAAACTTATACGAGTAACTTATGGTTTTCTCTCCCGTGAATTTCTAATCCACCTAATCATACGTACTCAATTTAATTCAACTAAGTCAATCGATGTTTTCAGAAAAAGTTCGTTTGTGCTTCAATCAAGGTCTTACTAGCATAGTGGATAGGCCGAAAATGTTTCTCATGACGTTGCCCCAAAACTGCACCTATGGCGAAATCGCTTGCATCGCACATAAGCTCAAAGGGAAGGTCCCAGTTTGGAGCAATCAAGATTGGAGCTTCCGTAAGATGTTTGGAAAGCTCGAATGCAGTCATCGGAAAAGATGAATGGAGTATTCTTCTCAAGGAGATGGGTCATTGGTCGGGATATTTTTGAGAAATCCTGAATGAACCGCCGGTAAAAACCGGCATGACCGAGAAAACTCCTAATTCCTTTGACGGTGGTGGGATGAGGTAATTTTGCAATGACATCGATTTTGGCTTTGTCAACCTCAATCCCTTTCTTAGAAATCTTATGGCCGAGGACAATGCCCTCTTTGACCATAAAATGGCTCTTCTCCCAGTTAAGACTTAAGTTGGTGTCTTCACACCTTTGAAGCACCGTGGGGAATGGGGGTTTGAGGTTTTGGCGGGTACGGTGTTACAGTACCAAGTGGGTTGCAGGTTTAAATGAGAGTTTTGGGGATGGTGCAAAACTAGTCCTCACACTTTCTCTCTTTTTTCATTTCTTTTTGGCCGATTTTAGTTATAAAAGAAGTTAGGAAAGTGTCAGCA
>BQNB010095140.1:0-25942 GCA_026074375.1 Tanacetum coccineum
CATGCGTATCCTATTCTGAAGGTAAGCTTCTCAAAAACTTAACATTTAAATCCTCTGGAGAAGTATCTACACCAAGAATTGCCAATCTACTAACAAGCTTTTGAAGCCTGTTAAAGATAGAGTCCAAAGATTCTGAGCTTGTAGCATTGAAGTTTTCATACTGTTGCTTCAATAGTGCCTTTTGTGTCTTCTTTGTAGCATCATTTCCTCCAAAGCGAGCTTTAATAGCAATAAACATAGATTGAGCATCAGCATATTGGTTAAAGGTAAGCTGATGTTCATTTGGAAGAGCCATGAGGAGAAGATTTCTAGCTTTGACATCATTCTTCTTGCAGATCTTTTCTTTAGTAGTTGAAGGCACAGTCATCTTTAATGCAGTTGATGGACCTGATTCTGGTGCTGTAATAGGAATAGGTACCCATGAATTCCCATATTCTATCACCTCCCATAAAGCATAGTCTTGGATCTGAAAGTACTGCTTGATTCTTATTTCCCACATCTCATACTCTCCTAGTTTGAGTATGGGAAGCTTTGCCAACGAATTGTTTTGAGAATTTTCTAACTCCATTTTCCCTAGATCAAAGTATCTCAAAGCACAGGGCTCTGATACCACTTGTTGATCCCACGCCTTGATCGGTTCTTTAGAATATAAAGAGTTTGTTACCTTGGAAGATTCCAAAATAACAAAGATTGAGACTTTGTGAATATACCAAAGTGTATGCGGAAACTACACTTTGATACTCTAGAGAAATATATATGAATGAAACAGTAACAATCACTCACAAACAATAAACACTAAAATCACTGCTCCAATATTATAAAAATACGAGTACTCTCTAAGTACTGGGGTTACACAACCTTGAAGCAATAACAAATTCTCTCTAAGTGTATATCTTAAAGTTCTAACTATCACTACTCTAGGGATCTCCTTTTATAGAAATACAAGGAACCCTTTACACATATATCTGCCTATCTATTAGGAACAGTTACACTTTAAAACTAAATATCCCGAAATGCTCTCCATGCATTCTTATCTTCATATCATCAGCTTTGACCATTAGCAGTACAAACTTCTTCACTTGACAGTATTAAGTTTCCCTGGCAGTACAAACTTTATGCTGACAGTACTAACTCCTTTAGTACTGTTGGCAGTATTAAGTTACAAGAAGATTTATTCCTAACAGGTCCACTGTGGTAAGCTTTGAGAATGTCAAAAGCTTCTTGCCCCGAAACACAACTCCTAATTACTTGGTCATCACAGATCTTGAATAGAAAGGGGTCGTCCCAGAAGTAATGTTTGACATCTTTAAAAAAACTTGTTTTTCTGTTGGGACGACATTCCCTTGACAATGAAGTTCCCCGCATGGTAGTTTGCAAAGTCGGCAAACCATGGGGTATTATCATCACGAAGAGCAACCGATCCAAGAGTTTCGAGTGGAAATGTTTTCGTGATTTCCTTGTTCTCGAACTCATTTTGGTGAGGGTTCTCAAGTCTGGAGAGATGGTCGGCGGCAAGATTTTCTGCTCCTTTTTTGTCTCGGATCTCAACATCGAATTCTTGGAGCAAAAGGATCCACCGCATTAATCTTGCCTTAGCATCCTTTTTAGCAAAGAGATACTTAATAGCAGAATGATCAGTATACACTATGCTCTTGGACAAAATGAGATATGACCGGAATTTCTCAAAAGCGTACACTACGGCAAGTAATTCTTTTTCGGTCGTAGTGTAGTGTGCTTGAGCTTCGGTCATTGTCTTGCTGGCATAGTGAATTGGTTGGAAATGCTTGTTCTTTCGTTGCCCTAGGACTGCCCCAATTGCAAAGTCGCTTGCATCACACATTAGTTCGAAGGGCAAGTCCCAGTCTGGAGCAATCAAAATTGAAGCCTCGATCAATTTTCTTTTAAGTGTATTAAAGGATTCGATACACTCTTTGAGAAGAAAAATGGAGTCTCTTTTTCAAGCAAGTGGGTCATTGGACGGGCAATTTTTGAAAAGTCTTGTATGAAACGTCGGTAAAAACCGGCATGCCCAAGAAAACTACGGACACCTTTGACAGTAGTCGGGTGAGGGAGCTTGGCTATAACTTCAACTTTAGCATGATCGACCTCAATTCCTGACTTAGAAATTTTGTGTCCAAGAACAATGCCTTCTTTAACCATAAAATGGCTTTTCTCCCAATTTAGGGACAAATTGGTGTCTTCACACCGTTTTAACATTTTTTCCAAATGGGATAGGCATGTAGAGAAAGAATCCCCGAAGACCGAGAAGTCATCCATGAACACTTCCATTGTCTTTTCGATCATGTCATGGAAGATTGCCATCATACATCGTTGAAACGTGCCGGGTGCATTGCATAGCCCAAAAGGCATGCGGTGATAGGCGAACGTTCCGTATAGGCAAGTGAATGTTGTCTTTTCTTGGTCCTTTGGGTCTATAGGAATCTGAAAATAACCCGAGAAGCCATCGAGGAAATAATAGTATTGGTTTCCCGCGAGTCTTTCGAGCATTTGATCCATGAAGGGTAATGGGAAGTGGTCTTTTCGGGTGGCTTCATTCAACTTTCTATAGTCAATGCACACTCTCCACCCTGTGACCAATCGAGTTGGTATCAAATCATTATCATCATTCTTGATGACGCTTATGCCACCCTTCTTTGGTACACAGTGTACCAGGCTTACCCATGGACTGTCAGAGATCGTATAAATTAGTCCAGCGTCAAGAAGTTTTTCAACCTCTTTTTTGATAACGTCGTGGATCTTTGGGTTTACCCGTCTTTGACTTTGAACTGTTGGTTCGTAGTCCTCTTCCATAAGGATTTTGTGAGTACAAAACTCTGTTCGGATAACCTTGTTATCTGACCACCCACAAAAAAGTTTCCAAGCGATGGCTCGCTTGTGGGACTTTAGAACCTCGATTAGAGCGGCCTTTTCCTCATTCTTTAAATCTTTTGCAATTATGACGGGCAACTTGTCGTTACCCTCCAAAAATGCATATTCTAAATGAGGTGGCAAGTCCTTGAGTTCAACCTCAGGGGGGGCTTAATTAACTGAAGAGTTTGCTTCACAAATTTTAAGATCTTTTCGAGTTTCCGGAAAATAATTTCCTTGATTGGGAGGTGGTGGTGATGGATCACTATTAAGAATTGCTTCGAGGAGAAGAATGTCCCCATCAGGGTCATAATATGTTGGATCAACTTCCGGTGAAGTTGGATCATCCTCTATAGCAAGAAAAGAGTCGGCTTCTTCGAAAAGGAGAAAATCACTGTCCCCAAATGGAGTTAAAGTAGGAAGAAGGTGAGTAGAAATGATTGGTCATAGTAAGGAGGTGGGATTGCCACATCGATGATCACATTTGAGAAACCACAGAACTTCTTTGAAGTATTCTTCACAAGCCCATTATCAATGACGTCAATTCGGATTCGCCTCAGATGATTGTAATTAGCGATGTCTCGAAGTTTGGTCCAGATTGAATGTAATGGCCTCTCTGCCAACACGAAGGGTTATTTCACCCTCGTATACATCGATTAATGCACGACTGGTCTTTAAGAAACTCCTCCCGAGAATTAAAGGTACTCGGGGGTCTGGCTCAAAATCGACGACCACAAAATCTGCAGGAAATTGGAACTTTCCCACCGTTACATAGACGTCTTCAGCGATACCGATTGGTTCAGAGATTGATCGGTCCGCTAGCTCTAGCGTCATGCAAGTCGGGGTTAGTTCGGGAAGAGAGAGATTTTTCCATACGGAATATGGCCATTAAGATTATGCTTGCAACAAGATCGGCCAAGGCGTTGCTGTATTAATACGGAGAATTCACATGAAAATAGAATGGCTAAGGGGTATCTCCAAGTTTTTTCAGGTTAACTTGTTTTAGGGAAAACCGTCTGCTGAGCAATTCTCGTTCAATGGGGGTTCTAGCCATTTCACTAACTTTTCTTTGTTTCTTAAAGTTTTTAGAGTCGAGGAGAATTTTGGCTAATCAAGCATCAAAGTCATCTGTAAAGCTAATTTCGAAACTCAAATCTCGAAAGATTTCGTAGAATTTCTCAATTTGGTCGTTAGCTTTTTCACGACGTCTTTCATCATTTCTTCTTGAAAGGAACATGGAAGGATGCTTTTTTGGTTAGCCTTGAAGCCACTAATGAGCATTTACAGGGCTCACGAGATTGATTCCTTGTGTGGACATAGGGACAACGGAGGTTTGGATGTCTTCGGTGCTTCCGTTATTAGTAGGAGGCATCGTATCCTTTGTGAGCTCGGTTCACGTTCTACTACTTTAGGAGAGGAAGTAGCATGAATCGTAGGTCCCTTATAAGCTACACCACTTCGAGTGGTAATACCCTTTAAATCCTCTTTCGGGTTAGTAACAGTGTTACTAGGGAGAGTTCCCGAAGTAGAGGCGGTATTGGAAGTGAGAAATTTGGAAAGCATGTCCGTGAGATTGGTCAATTGAGTTTGCATGTTCCTCATCACAGCATCATTAGCCTTTACGTAGGCTTGGAAATCTTCCTTCGATACACCTTGAATCTGAGGAGCTGGAGCTTGATAAGCGGGAGCTTGATAAGCAGGTGGTTGAACAACTTGACGGTCGATGATTTAACTTGATGATATCCGAGGGGTTGGTTAAAGCTGGTGCTTGATTGAAATTTCCCCGGTTTTGGTATGTAAAGATTTCTGATTGTTCCCTTGAATTTTGCACATTATGGATTGTTTTAAGCGGGAGGAAAACGGGAGGTCGAATTTGATTTGACAATCGTGGGCTCGATAACGGGTTTCCTTGGGTTGTAGTTATCTGCGGCTGCTTGAGAGGACATATCTTGATATTATCTCGATAATCATTGCCAGTGGGGCTGGACAAGTTAGGTAGGGAATGACCACCACGCAAGTAACAAAACTTTCCTCAACCGAATTTGAAGAGGATGAGGCTTAGGAGTAGAGATTGATTTTTATTTCTTATCAAGAAGTAAAGCTTTCACCATATCTTCAAACTCAGGCAACATCGGAAGAGATTCCGGAGGTGGAAGTGCTCGAACTCACTTTGGCAACAACCGGTTTGTTACGTGAATTACGAACTTTGGATTTGCTTTCAATGATTCTTAGGCAATCACGAGGCATTTTATCCAAAAAGTTGCCACCCGCGGCAGAATTTAACGAATCTTGATCATTAGAGTTCAAGGCATTATAGAATGTATCGAGTTGATGCAATTATGAAAATCCATGATGTGGACATGCCCGAAGAAGATCGTTATTTAATCGGTCCCATGCTTCATAAAACGTCCCACCCTATTTAGTTTGTCGCATCAAATCTTTTGTTGAAAATCTCGTGATTTCATTTCGAGGTTGGTTGTTTTAGACGGGAGGGAAAAATTTGTTGATGAATTTCGAAACAAGATCATCCCATGTTTGAATCGATCGAGGGGGTTCTTTTTCAAGCCAAATCCGGGCTGCCCCCTCGAGGGAAAATGGGAAAAGCATAAGCTTTACCGACGTACTCGGGACGTTCGGGAACTTCTACTGCTAGAACTGATCTTGTGAAAATATCGGTTGTGGGCATTGAGGATTCTTCTTTGTCATGGTCCAAAGAATTGCTTGTTTTGAACGAGGTTAAGCAGACCGTGCTTAAGCTCAAAGTTGTCCGCGGTGATTTCGGGCACAACGATGGCATCCTCGTAACCCGCGGTGGGTGCTTCAAGCAATTGAGCCATAGTCCGGGTATCATCCATCGGAGCTAGGGGATCTAGGTTTTCAATGGTTCTTCGAGATTAAATTTGTTAACAAACAGGTCGGTGGGGCCTGTGGTGTTGTTGATTATGATCGATTTACGAGGATTAGGGAACGAGTGTGCATACACTAAAAAAGAAAATTTACACTAATTTTTTTGTTCTTTTTGGTTTATCAAAAGTAAATTCACAATTTATTTTAATAACGGACAACTGAAAAAGGACTAAGACTTTAAACCTAATAATAGACAAGCTTTCTCGGTAATCTTCGAAAGAAAAACGCACAAGGACGCGGAGGAATAGGAAAGCGCGAAGTAGTAAAAACCTTTTTCCTTTAGGGTCGTAGTTCCTGGAACAACCGCTTATACCCCTCTTATAGTTTGTTTATCCTTTAAAAGGTGAACCGTACCTCGCATGTGACACAAAAGGCAAGTTTTTAAATCTTTTGTTCGAGTTGGGGAAACCAAAAAGTTTCACGGAAGCTTATTATTAATACCTCAATTGAGAGAATATTATTATTTTGGTTATATTTTTACCAATTTGTGAATTTTATTGATAATTAAAGACAATGTTTTTATCTTTTTGGTTTTCTTTTTTTTAGTTTTTCTTTAAATGATTAATTATACATTAAAAAGAAAAATGTATTATTTTTGTACTTTTTTGGGTTTTTTTTTTACTTTTTTTTATAATGATAATATTACAGATATCAAACACAAATGGTCTGACGTAACGATAATTGTTTTTCTGCCTCCCCGGGCTGGCTCACCAGCGGGCGCCAAAAATTGAATTGGCTCTTTATAAAAATTATATTTAAATATATATAATAAATTATATTAGTAGTATAATCTAAAAACTATCAATGGAAACGAGAAGTTAGTATAGAATGTTTTCCGGGTCGTTTATCCCCAACGTGGATGGATGGAGAATCGATACTGTCGGAAATTGGATTTTGATATGAGATTAATTGTTTTGTGAGAGTATTAAGATCTAAATCAACTCAATAACAAGCATTATACAAAACGATTAGTGATAAAAACCTAAAAAATGAAAGCTAAATAACTTAAATCCTAAAAGGGCAACGAAAAAAGAGGGGTCAAAAACCTAAAATTTTGAAATTAAACCCAAACAAATTTAAAAAGCTAAAATAGATCTAAATGACAATAACGAAGTTTAAAAAAAAATAGACTGGGAAACGGAGGTCGTTTGACCCAAAAACGAGACGAATCAGACAAGAACCGTGCCCGAGACCCGTTCTTTAAAAATCAAAAGTTTGCAAAATTAACCCTACGAAAGTTTTTTCATTTTTCCTACGTAAAATATGACTAAAGAAAATTTCCTAAAAAAGAAAAATATTTTTTTGATAATTTTTGTATTTTTTATGAATTTTTAAAACTTTTAAAGAAATTAAATTATAAAAAATACTAAACTAATTTTAAAAATTCTGAAAAAATTACTAAAATTGCTTTACCCTAAAAATATCCTAAGAAAAATAAGAAACCCGAGATTGAGCTTATGAATAAGCTCAGAATAAGCTGGAAAGAGCTTATAGCTAAAGGGCCAAAAACTCCCTTATATACCAAGGTGCCCAAGGGTCTAACAGAAAAGACCCAAGGGCACAGCGGTAAGAGTGTTTATAAAAGGAGGGTGTATTGAGGGTTAAGACCCGGGTTCGAGTCTTGCTCACCCGGGTTTCCTCTTATCTCCCTCTTTTTTTTTTAGAAAAACTTTTTACACAAACTTAATAAGCACATGGGGCTTATCATTTTTCATAACTACAACTTTTTGTGAATGCTTATAAATAAGCTGGAAAAAGGGCTTTTTGATGGCAGTGTGCTTAAAGGCAAAAATGGCTTTTTGGACTAATAAGCTAACATTTTAACAAATAAGCTTAAAGGGATCATCTAACCTAACCTAAATAAGTACTTATGAATTAAATTCTAACAACTAAATAAGCTGGAAAAGGCTAAATAGACAGAAAGCTTAACAATAAGCAATGGGAAAGGACTAATAAGCAAACACAGGCAACAATGGGAACTAATAAGCAAGAAGAATCAAAAATCAACAACTAAAAAGCAAAATAAGCAGAAAAGTGAAATTAAGCTATTTACTCTACTACACTAAATAAAACAGTCAAGCCCCTAATTTAAGCTTCATTTTAAGCCACCTAGAGGGGAAATTTAGGCTTGAACTTATGAGGTCTTATAAAAGGGCTTATTGGCTTTCTATGAAAGCCAAAAGCTTGAGCTAAGGTCTTCTAATAAGCTAGAACAGTGGGCTTAAAGGCAAGCTTTTGCACCAGGGGAAACTCAATAAAGAAAAGAGGCTAAAAGTGAGCTTAGAAATAAGCTACTAAATAAGCTCAACAAGAAAAATGGAGTTAAAACAGGTTGAGATAAGCTCTTAAAGAGCTTGTGTACAAAAAATTAGGAGCTAAAAACATCATTTACCATCTGGTTTTTGCAATTGAAAATGGCATTTTTGACTTTTGAAACACAAAAAAAAAATTGTTGACAGATTTGAGCAAAACACAAGTGACACCAATTAGCCTTAACTACTAATTTTTGACACTCAAAAATGAAACATTTAGAACTTATAACTCAGGTTTTCAAAGCTTAAGCAAATAAGCACTTTGATCCTTTCTTAAAACTAACAGACTTAAGAACACTATGAGAAAATTTTAAAAACACTTTTTTGAACTTAGAAACTTGGAAATCAGACTCTAAATGGCTCACTAAAGTTGACCAAAGTTGGCCAAATGGTCCCAACCCATTATGACACCATTTTGACCCATTTTGGGCTTGACCCAAACAGCCCCTTATATTTTAAAAATGGATTTTAACTTTTATAAAAAAAAACGGAATTATAGATCTAATTTTAAAGTAAGATATTAAACAAGCATGGTTAAGCACTAAAAGGTAAAAAGAACAAGCAAATAAGCACTAAAAAAACTAATAAGCTAACAACAGGAACAAGCTTATCTAGGTAGTTTATATTTTTCAAGACTTGAAACAAATGGCCATTAAAAGCATTAACAAACATAAATAGGACATAAACAAGTAAGAAAAGCAAGAATAAGCTAAGAATAAGCACTAATAAGCTGTTGCTACAGTAACCATAAGCTGAAAAATTTAAAAAGAGAGCATACCTCAACTCCTTGCTCAAAACAGGAGTGTATCCAACCTAAATAAGCTCTAAAACCTACCCAAGCTTATAAATAAGCTAAACTAAGCAACCCAATGAGCCATCCAAGTTTGCTCATTCATCCATGGCTTAATCAAACAGTGACTTTTTTTTTCTTTTAATTTTTCTTGGTATCTTGTATCAAAATTTGAAAACAGATTATAAAGTGGCTTATATTAAGAGCTTATATGATTTTTAAAGAAACCAAAGTTGAGATAAAAACTTAGAACACAATGTGAAAGGTAAACTGAATTTTCATTAAACTAAAAAGAGTACAAGTACATAAAAGTAAATTAAGTTAAAAACTAAACTGAGCTAAAAACTACACACATTGCTACAATGGCTTACAAGCTTTTTATATAGACGAGCTAGGGTTTGGACTTTGGTCTTTTTTTTCTCTCTTCACTTGTGTGCTTCTTTGTAGAGACATAAACAGCTCTTTGTGCTTGTTGTGAGTGTGTAAACACAAGTCTAATCCTGGCCCTTGGGTTTTCTTGTTGCCCACTCAAATTTATCTCAACCTTTGATCGAATTGTGGGTTTTTGGATTGCCACCGTGGACAAGGACCATGTAGGGGGTGGGGTTTATGAGAGAGTGAAGGGTTCTGGCATGGACATGGGTTGAGGATCAACGGAGGTTGGTAAGTGGACAGAGATATGTGTGTGTGGGGGTTATAAGTTTTGGCGGGGAAACTTTGTAGAAGATGTACAGTGTTTTAAAAATGGGGTGAGGGTTTGTGGTTTTGTCAAAAATGGTCCCTGAGGGTGTATGTGTTTATTTCAGTTTAAGTCCAAGTGGGGGAAAGTTTAGGGATTAGGCAAGAATGGTCCCTCAAGGTGATACTTGTTATTTCACCACAAGTCCTTGTGGTGTATGACTTTTGAGGGTTGGCAGAAATAGCCCATGTGGTATTTCTTTGGTGAGTTGGCAGTTTTAGCCCTTGCAAGTATTTTCTTCTTTTCCTTCATTAAATAAGTTAGGGACTTGGCAATTTTGGCCCCTAAGCTTATTTTTCTTCACTTTTTGACTTTGGATTTGTCGGGGTTGACTTTGGTTGACTTTTTCAGACTTGGGCTTTGTCTTGACTTTGTCTTTTCCACGCTTTTCCATTCCGTGTCCGGTTTTGTCGTTTTGGCTTCGTTTTTTGTCCTTTTCTTAGATATTCGTTCCTGCACAACACAATTAGCAAAACAAGCATATTTTTGGCATTTTAAGTCCATTTTTGGTTATTTTAACTTGTTTTTAAAGGTAAAAGGTGTGTGTAATTAAACATACACCAGCGATCTTTGTAAGTATAGATAGATCGTGGTGATCTTACCAAGTAGTGTTAGTTAGTTGTGGCATAAGTAGTGTGGTGAAGTGAAGTCGTGAAGTTGTAAGGAAGTCTCAAAGTTGTGAAGAAGTTGTGAAGTTATGAAGTCGTGAAGTCGTGTTGTGATAGATTGGTTCTAGCTAAGATTAGAAGTCGACATTTAACTTTGTGTCATAAATCGGTGTAATCAACGTTGTGTACGGTTTTCTCTGCCATAAAGGAGCTTGTTGACATAGTGAAGAAAACTCTCGAGTTAGGTGCTCGGGGAGTGGAGTAGGGCGAAGAGGTGCTTCGTTACTGAACCACTATAAATCCTCGCGTTGTGGTTTTATGGTTCTTACTCTTATCTCTTATCTTACATTATTTCCTCACACTATCATATCAATTGTTTAGATAGATATATTGTTCATATTGTGCAAGTATTGAGTTCACATAAATTCAAATCTAGAATTTTTACAAACACTTTAAAACCCTTAAGTAAAAAAAAAGCAGTAAACTATTCAAACCCCTTCTAGTTTTTCCCAATTGGTATCAAGAGCCACGCTAAACAAGATTTTTAAAATAAATTGTATTTTAAAACTTGAATCGATCTATGAAATCGGAAAAATATTTAGAAGGGCAATCTATGCAAAGACCACCACTATTTGAAAGTGATGGATTTATTTATTGGAAAAATAGATTTGAAACTTATGTGAAGTCAAAAGATCTAGATCTTTGGCATGTTATTACCGATGGTGATTTTCCTTCTATTCAAAATAATCCCGAAACTAAAAAGGATGAAGTTGTACCTTTTCATAAACAAAATGATGATCTTAAAAAAAACTTGCAAAAAATAATGAAGCTAAAATGGTAATTTATAATGCTTTGCCACGTAAAGAATACGAAAGAATTTTTATGTGTCAAACCACAAAAGAAATTTGGGATACTTTGCTAATCACACATCAAGGTAATAATCAAGTCAAAGCTAACAAAATAGATCTTCTTGTTCAACAATATGAACAATTTACGATTCTGGAAGAGGAATCAATAGATAATGCCTTTGCTAAATTTAACACTATTATTACTAGTCTAAAAGCACTTGATAAAGGTTTTTCTAGCAAGAATTGTGTTAAGAAATTTCTTAGGGCATTACATCCAAAATGGCACGCGAAAGTCACGGCAATTGAAGAATCAATGAATCTAACAACCTTACCTCTTGACGAACTTATTAGAAATTTGAAGGTTTATGAAAAAGTAATTAAGAAAGATTCCGAAACCGTCAAAAGCAAAAGAGAACAAAGTAGATCTATTGCCTTGATAGCTAGAAAGGAATCTAGTGATGACGATAGCTCAATCTCTGATAGTGAAGATGAATACGCCATGGCCGTAAGAGACTTCAAGAAATTCTTCAAAAGACGAGGACGATTCGTAAGACAACCATATAAAGAGAGAAAATCATTCCAAATAAATAAAGACGACAAAAATGGCAAAGGCGAAAGAAATCTTTAAGTGTGGTGATCCAAATCATCTCGTCGGAGAATGTCCAAAACTATCAAGATATCAAAACCAAAAAGCGTTTGTTGGAGGATCTTGGAGTGATAGCGACGAAGATGAAGATGAAAAAACAAATGACAAAAAGTGTCTTATGGCTAAAGCTTCCAATGAGGTACTTTCCGAAACCGAATACTTTAGTGATGACCAATCAACACTAGACGAAAATGACTTAGATAGTGAATATAGTAGACTATGCAAATTAGGACTAAAAGTCATGGCTAAAAATAAAACTTTAAAACAAGCTAAAGTAGAATTAGAAAATAAAGCACTAGAATTAAGAGATAAATTATCTAGGTTAGAAAAAGGTAAGGAAGTAATTGAAGAATGTAAATTATGTCAAGACCTCAAGCTTGAAAATGAGAAGCTTAGAAAGGAAATATCTAGGCTAAACCAATTTAATGATAGTAGTCACTCACTTAAGAAAATAATAAGTTCTCAAAAAACTTTCAGAGATAAATCCGGGTTAGGTTTTAATTTTACTAAAGGATCACTTAGCGAAACCAAACAAGTAAAGTTTGTAAAAGCCCAAGAAGTTGAGTCAAAAGAAAAATTGATAGAATCAAACCCAAAATTTATACTTATAAATACTACTAAAATTCGTATTGCAAATGATGATGAGATAAAACGTTTTTACAAACCCTCCTTTAAAAACCGGTTTGTCGGATTTAATAACCCGCAATGAGGTCTAAAAACACTCCTTCCAGATAAGACTGGGAAACTCTCATCCTACGTTCCAAAACACCTCCATCCTAGGCCCGTGAGACCAAGGTTAGACTAATTTTCATCGAACACTAATCAAACAAATGTGGGATATCATCTACATCAAACCAAGCTTTTACTCAATGTTGGGAAAGATGCTCACGTTGCATGTGTTCGAATCAAATGCAAAAAAATCGCGAAAACAATAACTTCGTGATACATGAAACGTTGGGGACAAATGGCTATGCCATCACAAACTTTTGAAGTTAGTGTGCTCTCTACAAACATTCTTTGTCTCCGGATTAAGGAATTCATGATAAGGTTCCCATGAACCCTTATCATTTACATTATGAAGACATTAATGAAGATAATTCTAAAGACTAAGGTACGTCTCACTTTTTATATTCATGAATTTTATTATAAGTAAATGTTATGTGACTATGATGTTGTATGTGTATTAGTTCTTAGAAAAATTAATGTCGTTCTCTAGAAATACCATTTGTTGGTTTTCAAGCTTTGAAGAGATTAGTTCATTATGAACTATTCTTTCGTGTAGATTATTATTATACGTCTACAAAATGGAAGTCTTCTATGACCACATAGCAAACTCACATAGATGAAGAAGAGCAAGCTAGTGGTTAACAATTAACATATAAGTAGGATTAGTCGCCGAAGATCATAGACACACTATGGATGAAACAAACTCCCTTCGACCTCGACGATCGCATCGGATCCGTATCAACCATCATCCACGTCTATCGGAATCAACTTGTTAATATTTTTAACTACGCCTTATTATTTCATTATCTTCGCAATCCATTCTCGTCTCATCTCAAATCGAATATACTAATTGTTTTTTCTAAAGAAATTAATCCTTCCTTCTTGCAAGAAATTTCATCTCTAAATCACCTCTCGAATTGACGTCTTGACTATCTTGTCCTAAATAGTCAAAGAAACTTTTTAATTAAACAAAGGGTTAATTAATAATTGTCAATAATCATTCTCATAAAAATTGGCCTAAAATCGAAGAATTTTTTTTCAGAGGGCACCCCCCTTAAAATTAAGGGGACCGGCCGTGAAAATTGGCGGCCCCTTTAATTAATTAAGGGGACCGCCTATCTGGAAAAACAAACACCCCCTTTCTGTCTTAAATTATTTACCACAATACTTCTTTTTTCTCTCCTTCTTCCCTTACCTGCTGATGTGAACGAACCTCCCACACCAAAAAACTTTAAAAATCAACCTCATATTCATTCAAATAACCAAAATTCGCCAAGGGGAAATTACTAATAAGTCAATCAACAATCTATTGTAAGCTTTTTTATACCTTCGTTTGTTGTATCTTATCCAATTTTGGTTCTTTCTTCAAAATTGGGTTATTTTTGATTTTTTCATTGATTTTCGTTTTGGTCTAGGATATTCAATAACTACCTATGTTAACCCGTTGTCATAGGGAAATATACAACCTTGATAGGATTGAATCAAAACACTAATTTGATGAATTCATGTCATCTGAATGTAACAACATTAAGCTTGATATTCAGAATGATAAATCTGAAGTTGTATGTGCTATGTGTAAGAAATGTTTAATTACTGCTAATCATGATGTATGTGTTCTTACTTATGTGAATGACATGAATTCTTGTGGTAAGAAACAAAAGGCAAAATGTTTAAATTCACAAAATCAAAAGAAACATCAGCCAACGATCAAGAAACCTAAGAAGTTAGGATCCAAAGAAAGACTTGCTTCACCTAAGCCTAGTAAACTTAGAACTTGCCTTAGGTGGTCACCAATTAGAATAATATTTGACCTTAAAGGAAAAATAATAGCTTCCAGTAAATCTAAATGTCAGTCTGACATATTTGTAGGTGATAATGCATGTACTTCTAACCCTCAGGAACCTATAAAAAATGGTTTCTAAATTTTACTTTTTCTTTGGCAGGTCGTCTAAATTTGTTTATGGTACGTCGACTCGAGGTGCTCAAAACATATGACAAGAAATTTGAAGCTCATAATAAACTTTGTCTAGAAGTTCTTAGGAACCGTCCACTTTGGAAATGATCATGTTGCTGCAATTCTGGGTTTTTATGGCGTTTCTTCAGTAGGGAATTATTTTGAACTCCAGGGTTATTTCGTTTGAGTGGTTAGGGAACAACCTATTCTTGGTTGGTCCGTTCTGTGACTCAGATCTAAAGGTTTGTGTTCAGAAGGAATGTTAAAAACTTGCTATGTTCGAAAATCTTGAAAGGTTGATTTGTTGAAAGGAAATTGCACAACAAACCTTTACACTATTAATCTCCATGAAATGGCCTCTGCATCTCTAATTTTCCTCATTGCTCGAGCTACTTCTACCAAGTCTTGGTTATGGAATCAACGTTTATCCCACCTCAACTTCGACACCATAAATGACCTTGCCAAAAACGATCTTGTCATAACACAACGTTCTTCTAAAAATTTAATTACATAAAGAACACTTTGTTCTTCCTGTTTTTAGTTATTCCCCCTCCCCATGTGAGCCAAGGAAAAAGCAAAAAGGCGTCTCACCCACCCAAACTTGTTCTAAGTTGAAAACAGAGGTTACACCATATTCATTTGGATTTGGGTGGTCCGATGAGAGTCGAAAGCATAAATAGAAAGCATTATATTCTGGTGATTGTGGATCATGATTACTTAGTTAATACCTGGGTACACTATTCTAGATCTAAAGATGAAGCACCAGAATGTCACTCAAAACCTTCCTGAAGAATTACTTGTTCTTTTGCAAGCTCCAGTTATCATCGTAAGAACCGACAACGACACAGAATTCAATAATCAAGTGCTTCAAGAATACTTAGATAGCATTGGCATCTATCACCAAATATCTTTTGTCAGAACACCTCAACAAAATGGAGTCATGAAACGCAAAAACCGAATGTTAGTAGAGGCTGCTAGAACAATGTTGATTTTCTCGTGTGCACTATTATTCTTATGGGCTGAGGTAATTTCTATTGCGTGCTACACTCAAAACCGCTCCATCATTCACCGTCGATTTAACAAAACACCATATAAGCTTATTAATGGCAAAAAACTGGCTATCTCCTTCCTTTATGTATTCGGGGCTCCGTGTTATCCAAAGAATGATTGTGAAGATCTTGGAAAGCTTGGTGCAAAAGGTGATATTGAATTTTTCCTTGGCTACTCTGCTAATTCCTGTGCTTACAGAATATACAACTGAAGGACAACGAAGATCATGGAGATGATAAAAGTCACATTTGATGAGCTTTTAGCAATGGCTTTTGAACAACGCAGTTTAAAACTCGGGCTTCAAGACATGAATTCTGGACAAATCAGTTCAGGACTCAATCTTACTTATGCTCCTCAACAATAACATCTCAAAAACCAACTGAACGTGATTTGGATCTACTGTTTGAAGCTATGTATGACGATTATATTCGTGGTCAATCGTCAGTTACGACAAGAACTTCTCCTGCTGCTCAAGCACATCAAGTTCTTTAGACTCCAACGACAAATGCAACAACAACAGATACTGCACCGACTCCAACTAATTTGTCTTCTCAAACGGTAAATACTCAAAACACATCACAGGATGTTGACGAGCACAAACCACAACCTCAACATGCTCAGCAACAAGATGATCAAGCTTAACTCCAACCTAAAATTGTTGCTGACAAGGATTCAAATGCTATGCTCGATGGGAATACGTTTGTAAATCCTTTTGCTAACCCATCCACAGATTCTGCTAAATCATCTTCTCATTATGTGGATCCATCGAACCTGCATACCTTTTATCAACCATACCCTCATGAATATCATTGGACTAAGAATCACCCTCTGGAACAAGTGATAGGAGAACCCTCATGACAAGTGTTGACAAGAAATTAGTTACGAACTGATGGTGACATGTGCATGTATGCTCTGACTGTAAGCACTATGGAACCATCAAATGTCAAACATGCTATGACCGACCCTGCATGGATTGATTCAATGCAAGAAGAACTTCTTTAATTTAAACAGCTTGATGTTTGGGAGTTAGTTCCTCTACCAGACTAACTTATAAGACCCTTTATCTGAAAATGTTATTCAATATTTAGATTTGATGAAGAAATATCGTTAATGCATATTGTAGTCTAGTTTGGGCGAGGAGAGGGAGGATTTCTTTTTGTACCGCAATCCTGAACCTGGTTTCTTCTGTAGAGAGTGCGGGTTTGGGATTTTGTGATGTTTTGTTGCATAAATCCTGGTACTTTTTCTCTTCCTGTTGGCTATGACCTCGGTGAGTGGGTTCCTGGAGAGTGGTTCTTTTACTTTCGTTGGTCAGACTCCCTTTTTCTTTGGGAGTAAAACACTCTAATTAGACTGAATGAGAGGGACGCTAGAGGAAGGAATCGATTTAGAAGAATCCTTCACTCTAGTTGCTAGGATGGAAGCTATCAAGATATTTTTGGCATATGCTACACACAAATCATTCATTGTATTCCAGATGGATGTGAAAACTGCTTTCTTGCATGTTTCATTAAAAGAAGACGTATACGTGTGTCAACCTGAAGGTTTCATCGATGTTGATCATCCAAGCCATGTCTACAAGCTAAAGAAGGCACTATATGGGCTAAAGCAAGCACCAAGAGCATGGTATGACGAATTGTCAAAGTTTCTCTTACAGAATCACTTCTACAAAGGAACCATTAATCCAACGCTGTTTATAAGACGCTTCGACAACAACATCTTAGTGGTACATGTCTATGTAGATGATATAACTTTTGGTTCTATAAACCCTAGATATACCCAATTATTCTCTGACCTTATGAAAAGCCGCTTTGAAATGTCGATGATGACGGAAATGATGTTTTTCCTTGGTTTACAAGTTAACCAATCCCCCCGTGGCATCTTCATAAACCAGTCCAACTACATGTTAGAAATACTTAAAAAATATGGAATGGAAACTTGTGATCCCATTGGCACTCCAATGGAGATCAAAGACAAGCTTGACCTTGACAAGAATGGGACTCTAGTCGATGCTACGAAATATCAAAGCATGATTGGTGCCCTTATGTATCTGACGTCAAAGCAGACGGACTTTATACATGATACTGCCGATGTGCTCTTCCCTTGGTACCAGGCTAGCCAACCGAGAAAGCACCTCAAGTATGTTAAAAGGATCTTTCGTTATCTTTGGGGAACTGTTAATATGGGTCTTTGGTATACGAAGGATTTTGGTTTTGAATTAACCGGATTTTCAGATACTGATTATGCGGGATGTAAAGACACCTTCAAGAGTACTTCTGGAGGACTTCAATCTGTAGGCAAAAAGCTGGTCAGCTGGTCCTCAAAGAAACAAGATTGTACATCGCTGTCAACCGCGGAAACAGAATATGTGTCTCTATCCGCCTGATGTGCCCAAGTCATTTAGATGAGAACACAGTTAACGGATTATGGATTTCACTTCAACAAGATTCCTAATACAATTTGATTCGAAATAACTACAGCTATATCCTGTAACCCGGTACAACACTCAAGAACCAAGCACATCATAGTCCACTACCATTTCATCAAGGAACACATAGAAAATGAGACAATTGAACTGTTCTTTGTCAAGACTGATTACCAATTGGACGACCTATTCACCAAAGCCCTTCTAGTGGATAGGTTTATCTATTTGGTTCGTCACCTTCGTATGCGCAGTCTGTCTCTACAGGCGCTCGAACGTCTTGCAAAGATACAGTAATTCTTGTATACAATTATTTAAAAAACCAAATACAAAATTATAAAACCTATAAAAGCAAAATACAAAATCAAAAAAATTTCAAAAATACCAAATATAATCTTCTTCGACATGTCTCTCGATAATCGATAACATTTACGGACCTAGAAATGTTGATTAATATTGACACGCGTGTGTAAATGAAGTTCGAGTGAGAGTTTCAAAAAATTTCAAAACATGTCTCTTTAAATTTTCTCTACGGCTTCTAAGTAAATGTCAGTTTAGGACTCGGACTCCAAAGAAAGGAAAATGTTTATTTATGTACATTTATCCTAAACAACGGGAAGTTCAAATCTTCCCGGTCTTGAGCATTATCATATAAACATTCAACATTTTGAATGCTCAAAAGAAGCACCAAGAAAATGATAATTAATAAGATAAATATAAAATCATTTTCTGTTGAGCATAATTTTTCAAGATATTTTCAAAAAGAAATTTCAAATTCTTTTAAAATTGTGTGCTCAACAAACTCCAACTCATAAGTTTTTTCACTCTAATCTTTTAAAAATTACGGGGGAGTATTATAATAGATTCATTCAGCATGACTCTGTTCTCCCCCTTTTTCCCCCACCAAAGATTAGTTTAGCTCATGTGAATTACCGGACATTAACTTGTTTTTAATTCACTACTTATTCAAAAATTGTCACTACATATGCAATTTTTGAGGGGGAGAATAGTGATTAAAAAGTGATCAATAAAGCTTATATGGATATGATCTTCAATCTATAAGTGCGTTCCCAACCTCACATGTGCAAAAAACTCTTTTATGATATAGTGGATATGTGTAGGGGGAGCTTTTTGGTAACTCTAAAAACTCTTAATGTGTCAAATGATTTCACAAACACGTTTATTGATTTTTCAAATGTTTTTATGGATTTGATGGCAATACCCAAAGACCGACCAACTGTTATTTCTCAAGAAGTTATAAGGGGGTTAAGGTTAGGTATCTTTGTTCCATGATCCAACTAGAACTGGAGGGATCTACCCAGGGACACTCCATTAGATAGAGTAGAAGTCCTTAGGTATGATTGAAAAATAAGTAAAGTAAGATCGGGAATAATGTTATCTAAGGTATGAGTTATCACCGGAACAAACCCAACAAGGTGCTAATGAGGACGCGTTGGTTTAACATTGAAGGGGTTGAAGAATTAAAAAGAAATGTAAGGATAAAGGGTATAAAGAAAGAAGCCCTCCATACAACTTTAGGCAAAAACCGGGTCAATGCATAATCTATCTGTAATCACAATGATAATTCTGGTATTGAAGACAAGTCATCATGGACCCAGTGATGCAAAGCACAACCCATCCCAGCTACTCAGGCTTCTCTCAAAGAATTTTGTTTCATTTCTCTCGAAGATCAAACATGCTTACTATCGATTTCTCTCATTCCGAGGTGATTATAGATTTGAAAAGGTGGATGTCCGCTCCAGCTTCGAGTACCCAAATAACAAATGTGCACTTATAGAGTCTAGAGCCATTGAGATCAATCAAAAATCTCACTAGGATACAAATTCCAATATACAAAATGTCATACATCATTATACAACACTTGGTATCAAAGAGTCCTACGCATTATCCTTGTTATAATTGCTAAAACATTCAGAGTGATACTCTTTAGTACTCACAGTGATGAATGGAAATCCTTCCAGAGTCAACATCAAACAGCTCAGCGGTACGTGACTTGCGAGATTCAAAATGAATCAAGCTTGCGTCAACTGGATATCGATTTTGGGTCCAGTAATGAATTGACGACTGATATGTGAGAAATCACATATCCGTTTTATATCAAAAATAGCCCTAAAAAGATGAAAATTGAACAATTCCCTTTCTTATTTTCCTAACTTGTCACATCTAGTCCCTAGACTTTGGTAATTATGCTATTTCATTCTTTTAGCATAATATACCTTATTACAAACTACTTTGACATTATCAAAAGAAACACTAATGACTTAAATAATACAAACTCACATAATCGACACTTTTAATGTTCCTAACAACCGTCTTCCTAAATTTACCCTGCATCAAAATCAAATGGTAAAACCCACTCCCTTTACTTATCCTATATGACCTAAAAGATTCGAGTACCAAGCTCCAGCTCAGCAATAAGAAATGTTATCCTTGATTATGATTGGCCAAGTCTTACTCACTCTGACATAAGGGACAACACGTGTACTCTAAAGAAACACACAAGGAAGGGAATTTTTACACTAAAAACAGTGCAAAAGAAGTACAATCATGTCCCAATGATTGGATTGCCACGCTGGCAATTCGTGTGCTCTATTTTCATCTAACGGCCACAAAGCAAGATCCAATGATTAGAATAAATGAATGGCTTGGATTAAAGGGAGCGTCTAAGGTCTAGATCCTTCCACTCTTGCCTATAAACCCTCACTCACAGAGATATCTAATTAGCTAGTTTTTTTAGCAAGTAGCGTAGCTTATTAAATGTAATTTTAGCTTATTAAGTTGTTTTAGCTTATTGTTTTTCATTAAATGTAATTTTTCTAGTTTGTAATCAGTTTATTAATCAATAAAAGTTAATTTTCATATTGTTCAATTTACAATTCATGCTTTTACTTTAATCAACTATGATTTAAATAAGATCTCTTAAGCTCTTTTAATCTTAATAAGCTGTGATTATTACTAATAAGCTACTTTTATATCCAGTTAAGCTCTCAAAGCTTAACTGAGCTTATTAAATAACCAAATTTCATCCCAAATTTACCTCAGCTTTAATATGGAAGGGAAACTAGTAATGGAAAGGTTTCCAGGACCTTACCAGCTTATCATTAGATAAGCTGGAGCTTTGTTGATCAGCTCTTGGAGCATTTATTAAGCCTTGTTTAAGCAAAGGCTTTTGTAAGTTCTATTTTTCCTTTATTAGCTTTAATTCTGCAAATTATCTTAATACAGCTTATTGCTTGCTTATTGCTGTTTAATCTAGCTTATTGTTGCTTATTATAGTTGTTATATGCTTATTATGTTCTATTGTTAGTTTAAATCTTAGTTTTCAAGTATTTGTTTAATTTCAGTCATAAAATCCAAAAATATTAGCATAGTAAGTTAGCTTATTGATTCTGCTTATTTGCTTATTGAATATTGCTCATTATGTCTGTTTAAAGCTTATCACTATCTGGTATTTGAATTTGAAGCTTTAATTCTCAATATCTAAAGCTAAATATAAGCTTAAAATTTCTAAAGGGGTGTTTGGATCAAGACCAATACTAACCTCAAGTTAGTACTGGTAGTGGTTCTTGCCACTTTGGGTGATTTTAATCATCCATATTTTAGTTGTAGATCTTGTTTTAAGGTTTTAGATTGCTTAAATCAGCTTTAGACAAATTTTTGTGTAGATTGTGTTATTCTGAGGCATTAAGCTCAGATCCTTTAGCTTTGATTGTTTCTAGCTGCCATTATTAGTAGATTTTTTTTTGATTTGGTGTTTTTAAAGGTTTAGAAACTAGTTTTAATGGTCTGCAGTAGTTGGTTTTAAATTTTGGTCATATAAGTGTCAATTGCACCAGATAGGATAAAAGGCTTTAAGGACATTTTTAAGCTCAAAATTCAGATAGTTAGAGTAGTTATTAGCTTTTGAAACTTAGTGCACAAGTAGTTTATAGGCTATTCTAGATCTGTTTGAGCTTATTTTAGAATAATTTGCTTATTTGTCCATCTGTTTTAAGCTTAAAATCAGTACTTTGTCTTTTCAAACTAAAAAGAACACTCAGTACATACTGAGTCAAAAAGCCTTTTTCAATTAGCATTCTCTTAGCTTATTTGATTTTCAAACTGCTTTTTGTTTGATGTTTTAAGTAGTTTATAAGCCAAGCTTTCTAATAGTATAAGTCTTGAATCCATAAGGTTCCATTTATCTGCTGAAAAATAAGCTCAAAGTTTCTAGTTTGTCTGTTTTGAAATCAGTTTTTCACAAGAGTGCTTATTGGATTTTCTAGCTTATGGATTGTAATTTTTGCTCAAATTTGTTTCTGTTTTGCTTATTAGGTTCATAATAGGGTAGTTGTAGCTTATATTGCTTAGGTTTTAGCTTATTTTAGCTTAATAGTTTTCTTTAGTATTGTTAAAAAGCAAAAAAATATTTTAAGTCATTTCTGTCAAGTTTTTAAGCTAAAATTCTAGCTTATTTAGTGATTTTCAGAAAAAGTTGCTTTTGTTAAAATTGCTTATTTTGAGCTGATTTATTAGTTTGTTTTAAAAAAGTTTTGAAAAAAAAATCAAAAAGGGAAGCCATGGGGGTCGAACCCATGACCTCCCCTTTCACACCTACACGTCCCAACATACACACACACTAACCACAACACCAGACTAGGGCCATCTGTTAGAAACCCACACCACTTAATATTTAAACCCTTTTTGCTTTTTTTAGTTTAAAGCAATTCGAGTGCTTTTCTGGCTTATTTAGGCTTTTTCGTTTGAGCTTATTTCAATTTTCCATTTTTCCTGAAAACCTTTTACCATTAGCTATTTTCAGCATTTTTCTTAAATTTTTAATTCAAAGTTTTATATTTTTTGTGCATTTAAATAGATTAAAAACTTTTAAAAATCAGAAAAAATAGAAAAATAATCAAAAAAATAATTTTCTTTTTCTGAAAATTTTCTTTTATCATAATTTAGGTTTAGAAATTAAATTTGCGTTCGTAGGTCTTAATTTAAGCATACTTGCTTAATTGTCACTTTTTCTTTAATTCCCGTTAACGTTTTCATGTTTAATTGCTTAGTTGTTTAATTTCCTTTGTGTATTTTATGTGTTTTTATTCGTAGAAATAGAAAACCAACTCAAAAATTTAGAACCATTCAAGTCATTGTCCAAACAAGAACGAGGTCTCAATTTCATAATTCTTGGGGTATAAACGACCCGGTGAACACTTACCGGATAACGTACGATATTTTTGTGAGATTTTCCTAATTACCTTTGTCCTCAAGGGTAGTTTTGGAATTTATATACTTTTATATTATACGTATAAAATTGTAACATCACTCCAAGTCAAATAAAATTCGTTACAAGCCTAACTATCTGTATTATAAATTCTGGGTACACACTAAGTTTGTTTCCACGGTTTTGGTCGTATCTCGACCATCCGGAAGAGTTGGAGCTTCATCCAACTCACCACTAGGACCTGAGATACTAGCCTAATCATTTATGTAAATAACTAGTAGGCTTTAAGTAAAAATTATTCCATTATATCACAAACTATCTGCATAAACAGATTCAACAACCCATTTTGACTAGTTTCACTAATTTGGTCATAACTAACTCATCCGGAGGAGTTACGAATCCATCCAATTCTCCATATGGACCTAAGATTATAATCTATCCATTTATGTAAAGATACAGTAGGCTCTAAGACAAAAATATTCCATAATGTGTCAAATTATGTGCACTAAATTTCCTAAGTGCTCGATAAAATTAGTTTCACTAATTCGATCATATCTTGGTCATCCGGAGGAGTTAGGGCTCCATCCAAAGCACCACATACAGCTTGTATGTTGTTCTACCTAGAAAAGTACTAAGGTCATAGACCTCAATCCAAAAATTATTCGGCATCACACCAACAACCTGTTGTCCTAAATTACCAATCCCAATCCGCTTCCAAAATCCAATCTAACCTAATTTATAACCATTCTAAGCTACTACCTATTGCCATATCACTTTCACAATCATCCAATAACATGCATAATATATAAAAATTAACATCAAAAGAAGGTTTAAATATACTTACAAACAATACTGAAGCAAAGTAAAATTGATCACACTAAACCCTTTTGTGTTTTCTTTTCTAGCCGAAACCAAACACACCCTTAATAATCAAAACCCTAACTTTTTATTATCCTAATAACACTTGTTTTCAAACCCTTGATGCCTATACTCCACCCAAAATCAATGAAACTAGTATAAATCAAGATTCTTGAAAACTTCTTCCATGTTGATTTCTTTAGTAAATAATGGTAGGGATTAATGTATGAATAATGTAGGAGTGATTGGAATTAAATAGAGGATTTTTAGTGAAGTTTTGATGGTAGTTTTGTGTGTGTCATCAAACCAGGGAGGGAGGAGAGGAGAAGCACGTAAAAATCTTTCCTAATTTATGTTGTGTGCGTGTTTAAGTTAGAAACAAAGGGAGATATATATATGGAAGTAAATAAGATGTCTACTCGACTTCCAAGTTTTATAAAAAAATAATACAGGATGTTTGTTTGGGCTTTGGTGGCCGGCCATATGGCTTGGGCCTATGGTTTCATAAAATTTTTTTGTAAAAATTTATACTACATTATTTTGTGTTAAAACACTTAGTTAAAATGTTAAAAAGATGTAAAAATGCTATTTTGACATGGTTTCGGTTAAAACGCGGAAAAAGTCATAAAATACTAAAAATAAAATAATCGGACTCCCGAAGCAAAAATACAAAAATTTTAACCTCTCGAACGCTTAAATAGATAAAAATCCTAAGCACGGCTCTCCAATAGCCAATAACGACGATTTTTACTAATTCGGCTAAAAAGTGAAAATAACAACTTCCAACTAAAAGTAAAATAGAATCATGGCTCGGAACAAATATTGACCTAAAACACGAGTTGTCACATTCTATCACCCTTAAGAGATCTCCGTCCTGGAGATCAATTCACCTTATCTTCATATGGTTTGGGACGGTCAATACACATTCAAAAAAATCCATATAACACATTACATGTCGAAAGAAGTTCAAATAGCCATTTGTACAAAAGTAATAATGATAGCGATTAGAAGAGTAAAGACAATGAATGATTCGTACGGACGAATTACTTGTTAAAAGAGGCGCACGCCAAGTCGGATACACATTTGGAAATAATCGAATGAACAAATTATGAACCGAAAGAAGTCTAGAAACTCATTTGTATGAAGGTAATAAGGATAATGATTAGATGAATGAAGAAAAGGAATTATTCGTACAAACAAATTACAAATCAAAATAAAGTTGTTCGTACGAATGCCATACACTTAAGCCCACTCATTTACAAATCGTTATTTACATACAAAGGTGTCCCAATCCATGTAAATAAGAATTTGAAATTTATGTTTCGGCTATTTATAATCTTCTTATTCAAATAAAGAGACGCCCCAATTCATTTCAATAAGATAAATATAAATCATCCTACTTATGTATTGCCGGCACAAAAAAACGATATCAAAACGATGTTATGTTTAGAAGAAGATGTCTCCTTGGTGGCATGATTCTTCAAAATTATAAGAAGTAATGAGAAGAATAATGAGACGTTAATCGCGTTTCGAAGGCAAGTGCCAAAAGACGGCACGATCCGAAGTGACAAGTTGAAATCGTACTCCCATCAAATAGAAGACTTCAAAATGATGGATTACGAAACAACATGTGCGATTCAAAAGCATAGGAAGAGTGTTCAAACCCGGAGTCGATTAGTAAACTAACCAATGGGACTATTAGGTCGCACCATATACTATACACTTATGCAAGTAATTATCATCACATAACAATTCCACATCTAGGCTTAGATTAGCACTGGCATCAAACCAAGCTTACCTAAAATGTATCATCAACTCATACAAAACATGCGGGTAGGTGTACCCCTCCGATCCATAACTCATCATACTAGGTAGGTATACCCCTCCGATCTAAATTCACATCATATTGGGTAGGTGTACCCTTCCGATCCAAACATCACACACATAAGCAATAATACCAAGTAGACATCAGTGACCGACAACAGTC
>BQNB010095141.1:0-22161 GCA_026074375.1 Tanacetum coccineum
CATAGCCTTAAATTTTTCCATAAATCGAGAATTATCAGTATTGCTATTACTTCCAACGGTGAAAGAAACATATTTTTGATGATGTTCGTTTTTAGATTTAATGGACCAGTCAAGTTTAAAAAGGACTTTGTCATTAAGAAATTGAAATGCTTGATTAGGACTTTTATAGAGAAAGATTCCTCTGGCTGTTGCGTCTAGGATTCTTTGAGTGGGTTCATCTAGACAGTGATAGAATATTTGAATAATAGCTCCTTTGGTCAGACCGTGCCCATGGCATTTTCGAAGCATGTTCTTGAGTCGTAACCAAGCGTCGGTTAGACTTTCACATACGAGTTGAGAGAAATTTCTGATTTTAAGTAAAAGACGATTAAATAACGAAGGTGAAAAGAATTTGTTTATAAAAGCTTTTCTCATTTGTTCCCACGATGTTATAGAATCTTCATTAAGTTCGTTAAACCAGGTTTTAGCTTTATCGCACAAGGAAACAGGAAATATCAAAAGCGTTACGGCTTCGCTTTAAGTTTCACCATATCTGAACATGTCGCAAATTGCGAGAAATTCACGGATGTGGTCATGCGGATCGGCCCGCATATGACCATTGAACTTATTTTCCCGAATCATATTTAAGTGAGTACTATTGATAACAAAGTTGTCATCAACATCGAGTTGAATAATCACAGAATTAGGAGTCGGTGCTACATTCTTAGCACTTTCCGACATGGGTTGATCATCGGGATCGAGGATTATTACTTCTAGGAGCGGTAAATTTGGTTCTGGTTCGACATCCTCTTCAGGTATATTTATAATGATAAAGTCATTAATGGTATAATTTTGAGTTGATGATTTGAATGATTCGATCTCGACTAATTCTTTTTGGATAATTTTAAATTTACAAGACTTTTTTATTAAAATTTTATTTAATTTATATATTAAATTTACTAGTTGTTTTCCGAAAGATAAGAGATTTATACATACCTTAAACATTTTGCAAAAAGACATTTTTATATATATAGTTAAGGCTAATAGGATAATATTCAAAATAAAATAAATTATTTTCATATATATTTTTTTATTTTTATATAGAATTTTATATATATTAGATATATTTTAGTTTTTATTATATATAGCAAATAAGGATAAATAAATAAAAGATTTTTTTTAGATAGGTACGGCGTACTTTAGGAAAAGTGCGCTGACTTTTCTGGAAATTTTATGTTTTTTTTTAATATTATGATAAACTAGATAATTACAAATACACAAGGCATATAATCAGATAAAATATAATTCCAAATGATTATAGAACCTAAGACTAGCAGATTGGGGGGTGCGGCGTACTTCCTGGAGAAAAGTGATTTTTGGTTTCCGTTTGCCAGAAAACGGTACGGCGGGTTTGAAAATTTTGAAACAAAATAGCACCTAAAACAAGCAACAAACTGATAACAACTTAAACAATTCCCCGGCAGCGGCGCCAAAAACTTTGATGTGTGTTTTCCAAGTTTTAAATTTATAATACTAGAAATACCGATTTTTACTAAAACACAACACTCGGGAAGTATACCCGTTCGTGTATAGTATAGCTTTTAGGTAAGTCCAGGTCGTTCCATGGAATTGAAGTTTTCACAGTTTGTAATTAAGGTGCTAAGGTTAATAAGATTGTCACAGATCAAATTAACCAAGACGAGCATATATCGAATAATGCAAAGAAAGCAATTAAAGGATGATTCAATCAAATGATTAAGGTATGTTTGTTTAGGCAATGATCACTTAGATAATGATGTGTTTGGAATAGTGTTTAAAATAGAGTTATCACAAGTTATAAATCCTTTCGGCCTTTAAATATAACTAGTGATTATATCGATTAATAACAACAAATCCTTTCGGCCTTTATAAGTTATTATAACCAATATATTTAGTGGAATGATAAAACATAAGTTTATAAGTATCCTTTCGGCCTTTACACTTAAAAAAAATCATGTTTAACCATTTCAATAAACACGTATCTAAACGCTCCATATCAAAGATCACATAATGCTAAAACAAACATAATACAACTACTCCATGATCAAAGTAACAAAACACATAACATTCATCATGGATTCAACAAAGATTATATTCAAAAGAGTAACAAGATTCATACCAATTCCAAGAGAAAAGTATGGTGATTTTATTTATTATATTCAAAGCAAAATCCAGAACCTATGAACAATTCTATCACAATCGCTTATAGATTCGAAATAACACTATAACTATGCTTCTTTGATGGATCAAAAACTAAAAACAATGATGAACTTCAACCAAGACTATCCAAATTCTTCAAGAACTTTGATTATAACGGTGGCGGTCGATGGTGGTGATGGTGGTTGAAGGGTGGTGATGGAGGAGAGGTTTTGCAGGCCTTTAGCCTAAAAAATAACCCTCTTAAAGGTTCCACACTAAGTGGGATGATTTGTGTTGGATGTGTTGTAATGCAAAAATCGTCCTCTATTTATAGGCTAAAATTTGGAAAAAGTGCGCCGGTTTTAGAATTAAGTGCGGCGCATTAGAGGAGTTAATGCGATGGTCATTTAATATTTTGACTGGAAGTGCGGCGCACTTACAAATAAGTGCGGCGGTTTTGGTGAGTTAATGCATGTGCATTTATTAGACTTTAGATCTTCTGATTCGGGAAAAGTGCGGCGAACAAAGATATAGGTGCGCCGGTTTTAGAGGCTTCATAGGAAAGTGCGGCGAACTTTGTAGAAAGTGCGGCGAACTTCTTGAACTTTTAAATAGAAAATTTTCTTTTCTTGTATTCGCCTTCCAAAGTGTGTAGATCTTTGAGCTTGAGTCTTTAGAAGTTTCCAAGTGAACCTATAAGCAATTTAAGCTTGATTAAGTACCAAAAGTTCACGAGAAATGATAAAATAAACATAAATAACGCCATAGAACATGTATAATTTAGGCATTATCAATTAGTTTAGAGGGAAATAGTTAAATTTGAATCTCGTGCTTAATCGACTTGTACTATGAGCTTAAAGGAGTTGTACTAGGATTTGGAGGGAAAAGGTATTCGAATTTCATGCATTGATAACTTGTACACATGCCTTATTAGCTTGTACATTTGTTTGGTATGTAAACATTACATATATTTAGGGTTTTGTTATAAACGTTGACGTTTAAAATCCGTTTTGATATAACGTTATGGAAAGTACGTTAAATAGATAACGTATGGATTTTAGAACATATTACTTGACATATTAGAATGTTTACTTGACATAAACGTGGATGGAATTGGTATTGGTGGTTGCGTGAGCTCATTTACTTTGAAAATGTAAGTTACGTTACATTATGGATGGAATAAAGCAAAAATCTTTCCATGAAAATGGTTGCATCTAATTTAATAGATGGAAATTACACTAAGGAAAATTGCATCTAATTTAATAGATGGATAATTACATAGAGGAAAATTATGGGTTGTTATAGTCTCCCAACCTTAAAGAAATCTCATCCCGAGATTTAGTTGGATGTTGGAGTGATGTTTGAAAATAGATGTGGATACTTGGCACGAATTTGATCTTCGCATTCCCACATAAATTATGGTCCTCTTTTAGAGTTCCATCTTACTTTGACTATAGGGATACGACTTTGTCTCAGTTGCTTGACTTCTCTATCTATAATCTCTATTGGTTCTTCCACAAAGTTGAGTTTGTCATCGAGCCGAAGCTCTTTCATTGGAATGACGAGGGATTCGTCAGATAGGCATTTCTTTAAATTAGAAACGTGGAAAGTACTGTGGACATTACTGAGTTCTTCAGGAAGCTCAAGTGTGTATGCCACTGGGCCGACCCTTTTAAGGATCTTAAATGGTCCAATGTACTGGGGGTTAAGCTTTCCTCGCTTTCCGAATCAGATGACACCTTTTTGAGGTGACACTTTTAACATAACACGATCTCCAACTTGAAATTCCAAAGGCTTTCGCCTTACATTAGCATAACTCTTTTGCCGATCTCTTGCAGGTTGCAAGCGTTGTCGGATTATTGTTATATCTTTTCAGTGGTATCATGCGATTGTCTTTGGTCCAATGAGTTTAAACTCTCTAACTTTCGGCTAGTAGTCAGCATGATCGGAACTTTAGACCATAAAGGCCGCGATGATTGCTGCCTTTATTACTGCATGGTAACTGTTATTGTAAGAAAATTCTACCAGTGGTAAGTGTCTCTCCCATCCTTTTCCAAAATCTATAACACATGCTCGAAGCATGTCTTCAGGTGTTTGGATGGTTCTTTCACTTTATTCACCAGTCTCTGGATGATATGCCGTACTCATGTCTAATTGAGTACCCAAAGCACTCTGCATTGACTGTCAGAATCTGGATGTTAAATGACTATCACGATCCGATATGATGGATATCGGCACTCCATGCCGTGAAACTCTCTCCTTCATATACAACCTTGTAAGGGTTTCCATACTATCTGTCGCTTTGGTGGGGATGAAATGTGCTGATTTGGTAAGGCGGTCTACAATGACCTAAATTGTGTCATGTCCACTTGATGTTTTGGGTAGTTTGTAACGTACTGGAAAGTCATCTTTTCTTTCCCATTTCCATGTAGGAATCTCTCGTTGTATCAGTAATCCAGATGGCTTCTGACATTGTGCTTTAACTCTAGAGCATGTCAAACACTTGCCGACATATTCAGCGATGATTGCCTTCATGTTAGGCCACCAATAGAGTTTCTTTAGATCTTGATACATCTTGTCAGAACCTGGGTGAATGGAATACTTCAATTTATAGGATTCATGCATGATCAAGTCCCTCAAATCACTAAAGAATGGTAACCAACTTCGATTCTTGATACAACGAGTTTCATCAGGACGTACTTCAAATGCTTTGTCCATTCCTCGTAAATTCTCAGTTTTGATGTTCTTCTTTGATCGCCTCAGTTTAGGCTTCGAGGATTTGTGATGATAATTTTAGGTGAAGGGTCCTGACTAATGCCCTAACTCGGAGTGGTTTGAATCGTTCCTTCCGGCTTAAGGCATTTGCTACAACATTTGCCTTTCCAGGATGGTAACGAATCTCACAATCGTAATCTGCGAGTAATTCTAACCAACGGCGTTGTCTTATGTTCAACTCTTTCTGATCAAGGATATGCTGAAGACTTTTATGATCAGTGAACACAATACACTTTGTGCCATACAGATAGTGTCTCTAAATTTTAAGAGCGAATACTACTCCTCCCAATTCAAGGTCATGTGTGGTATATTTCTCTTCATGAGGCTTGAGTTGTCGAGGTACATATGTAATAACTTTTTCTCTTTGCGTTAACACTGCTCCCATACCTTGATGTGATGCATCACAGTAAACAACAAAGTCATCGTTTCCTTCTGGTAATGTTAAGATTAGAGCTTCACACAATTTTTGTTTTAGCAGTTGGAAGGTTGACTCTTAGTTTTCTCCCCAAGTATACTTCTTGTTTTTTTGGGTTAATTCAGTCAAAGACTTTGCAATCTTTGAAAAATCTTTAATAAATCTCCTATAGTAGCCGGCGAGTCCTAAGAATTGGCGTATTTCTGTAGGTGTGGTAGGAGATGCCCAATCCTTGACTGCTTTAATCTTGGCGGGGTCAACGTAAATTCCTTGACTGTCAATCACGTGCCCGAGAAATTGCATGATACTGATCCAGAAATCACATTTGGATAACTTGGCATACAATTTCTCCTTTTTGAGTAATTCCGAGATTATTCTCAGGTGATCTGCGTGTTCTTCTTTGTTACGTGAGTAGATAAAAAAATCATCAATGAACACTATCACAAGTATGGTTTACACACACTGTTCATGAGATACATGAACACAGCAGGCGCGTTAGTTAAACCAAATGGCATCACTTGGAATTCATAGTGTCTGTACGCGTTTAAAGCTGTTTTAGGAATATCTTTCGTTCGGACTCTCAGTTGGTGATAGCCTGATCATAATTCAATCTTTGAGTTAGTACTCGAACCTTGAAGTTGGTCGAATAAATCATTGATCCTGGGTAATGGGTAACGATTATTTATGGTGAGTTTATTCAGCTCCCGATAATCGATACATATTTTGAAATATCCGTCTTTCTTTTTAACAAATAAGGCAGGAGCTCCCCAAGGCGAAGTACTTGGTCGGATAAAACCTCGATCTGCTAACTCTTGTAGTTGGTCAGATAGTTCCTGCATTTTTGAAGGATCTAATCCGCAAGGTGCTTGGGCTATTGGTGCCGCTCCTAGAATTAAATCGATTTGGAATTCTACTTGGCGAATTAGGGGACGGCCGTAGATTTTCAGGAAAGACTTCTGAAAATTCTCTGACTACCGGTATATCTTCCAATCGTTTTTCATCTGACTTTTTCTCCATTACTTGGGCTATGAAAACTTGATATCCCCTGGATATATATCTTTCGGTTTTAATACAATATGAGGCTTAGTCGGGTTTTACTTCGATCACCTCGGATGATCAAAGTTTTACTGTCGATTGGGATGTGGATGACTTTCTCGTCACATATAATTCTAGCATGATACTTGGATAACCAATCCATACCAATGACGACATCAAAACTACCGAGTTTAATTGGCATGAGATCAATTTCGAAAGGTTAGTTTAGCAAAATCAGAGTGCAACCCTGGATAACGGTATTAGTACCTACTAGGTTTCCATTGCTATTTCAATGTCATAGGTAGTATCTAGTGTAATTGGTGGGATATTAAGCATAGAAGCAAGAGATATAGATACAAAACTTTTATCGTCTCCTGAATCAAATAATACTCTAGCTAGATGTTGGTTTAGAAGGAACGTACCCGTAACTACGTTCGGGTCTTAGTGAGCATTCTTGTCCCTCAGCAAGTATGCTCTTCTGTGGGCATTGTTGTTTGTTCTTGAGCACTGACTTTTGTAGTGCCCTTTCTCCCCGCAGGCATGATAAGTTACGAATACTGGTTGTAGGTTGCTTCTAGTGGCTGGCCCTTTGTTTCTGCAATTCCTGGTCAGATGACCCACCTTATTGCAAGTCTAACACTTGACAGTGCAAGGTCCTGTGTGATGTAGGGTGCATTTCTTATATAGGGGAAGGCTTCTAGTATACCTACTATTTTCAGTTAGGGTGACAACATAAGCCCTGACGGTTTCTTGCCTTATATTCTGTTGTTGTTGGTGATCATTGTTGCGGTTGATATTGCTGTTACAGTTATTCTGGTAGTTGTTGTTGTTGGTGAAGGCTCTTTTATCATCAAACTTTCGTTTGTGATCATTGGTTCCTTGCACAAAATTGTGCTTTATTACCTGATCCATTAACCTTTGGGTTATGGTAATAGCTTCCTCTAAAGTTTGAGGCTTTAAAGCGGTAACATTTCCTTCAATACTTATGGGTAATCCACCGATGAAGACTTCCATAAGTTTCTCAGAATTTGGTACCATAGTTGGACATAAAACTGCCAACTCCTAGAATCTTCTAAAATAAGTCTTGATATCATTCCCCTTTTACAGTCAAATTGTAAAATTTATCTTCCATCTTCTTGACCTCGTTTTGGGGACAATACTTCTTTATTAAGAGCTTTTTAAATTCATACCAGGTGGTATTGTAGGCTTCCTCTATTCCAATAGGCTGGGCGAATGAATTCCACCAAGATAAAGCTTCTTTATATAGTGTACCGTTGAAATTTCTATTTTGCAGTCTCGTATTAGTTGTACGAGGAAATACCGATTCAGTTCGTTCAAACCAACGAATGAGGCCAATAGCGCCTTCTGTACCTTTAAAATTGAAAGGTTGGCAGTTCATTAACTCTTTGTAGCTACATTTTCTTGCTATATGAGTTTCTATTTGTCTGGTATTCCTATTGGTATTATCAATATTTGCCATGGTAGCAGCTTGTCCTTCCAGAGCTGCGCAACACTATCAACAACTAGTTTCCTAGGCATGGCGGCCTGAGTCATGGCTGGTGCTGCAGATGTAGTTGTCTGTATTGGGGAGCTTTCTATCAACATTTACAGACAAACACAAAATAAAAATCCATTACAATGATAGAGTCAATTTTAAATACAATTTCATCATGTCTTTGTATAATAATCAAAATTTTCATACATAGTGATATTGATATCTTTGACTAGTAACTTATTGGTACAAGTTCTAACAAAGAAATACACATCCTTTGATATTACATTGTAGGATATAACGGAAAATTTTAGAATCTAAGGACTTTTCCATAGATGAAAACACTCTAACAAGCATCGGCTCATTAGGTTTCTCGGGACTGGTTACTTCCCCAGTGGGTCGGTGGTATGTTCATAACGAGTTATCTAATTCTGCAAAGATAGACTCATCAAAGGGATAGTCTGGTGGTGGTGTAGTTGACCTAACCGGTGATGAAGATCCTACTGATGAAGACGGAGATAATGATATGGGTGATCCAACAGGAGGCTTAATGTCTCTAGGAGGTGTAGGTGGGATCATACGTTCAATATCTTGAGCATTAATCATATCCAGATACAAATGTTCAAGAAAACCTGGTGGTAAGAGAGCCATAGTAACCTGGATTCATAAAGATACGATACACGAATAACCTTAACACAGGGTATCAGATATATAACCACGACATACATAAATTAGTATCATGAAACAACGAAGTATAATGGAATAACAACTTCATTATGTCATAAATAACTTGTCTACATATTTTACATAACCAAAATTTGACAAGTGTCATTATTTATGCCACACATCCCATGGTTGGATTCTAAACAAAAGCTATAAATGACAAGGATCTTGTCTAGTATTCTGGTGGTCCTCCCTTGTGGTTCTTGAGCTCATGGATCTTGTCTAGAAGACTCTTCATATCTGATCGGTGGCAAACCTGGATATCCTCGATGACCATCTCTAGAGTAGAAATCCTGACACAAGCAAGAACAATCTCATCGACATGCCTTATTTGCTCTCTCTGAAATCCAGAAATCTGGGTACGGACTTCTTGAAGTTTGGTTTCTAGTTGGTCAAAATCTCGCGTATGATTACTCAACCATTACAAAGACCTTCTATTTTATCTTCCATGTACTCAATGCGCTCAAGAGGGAGCTCATCTAAATAATTTAGAATAGCATCGATCTATTCCTCATGGTGCTCCAGACGCGTCTTATGAGAACTTTCTCTAGTCTCAAATACCTGAGGTGGGGCAGAGGAATCAGTAGAAAAGGGTGATAGGAAACGGGCTCGTTTCTGAGGTGGCAAAATCTCCTCGGGAAGAAAGAAATATTGGGGATCAAATAGTGGTGATGATGGTAACACTTGAGGTGGAGGCAAAACAGTAGTGGAGCAATAGGAAAAGCTCGTGGTGGGTGGAATAGGTGATTCATCTCAATTAGTAGCAATATATGTCTTGCATGACCTTCTTATATGCGATCATTTGAAAGGTGAAGATGGCTTGGGGAAGAGGTGTTTCCCGGTATGGCCTGGGGAATAGTTCGGTGAAGCCGGTGTATAGTCAGAGTGTTTTAGAGGAAAAAGCATTCCTCAACATTGGACATCTAATAGATAATAATAAGGTAGATATTATTCAAGGTCGACATAATTCTGTAAAAGCCTAGTAGATTTAACTTTAAGTTATTTATATAATATTATGTATCTAATACTATTCAGAAAATGTGAGTAGCTCGGAGGACTTTCTTGGAAAAATAGTTATAGTTTAGGTTTTACCTTGTTCTCTATAACCGCGGCTCTTGATACCAATCTGTAACACCCCCTTATTTGACATATAGCAGCGGAAGCTAAATTTGGGGTATTACTTCATGAATCAACAGTCATAATCATAGAAAATGACTCAAAAGAGACGTTTTGGAAAATTTAGTTATCATTCAATATTATTTCAGAGTTTTACAAAAGGAGGTCCCAAAATGCATATGAAAACACAGTGTTTGAATGATAACAAGTTTGGACGTCCTCAAGTCCAATTCCACTTCGTGCCATAGGTTGCTCAATTATCTGAGATAAACATGCTAAAAAGGTCAACACAAAGGTTGAGTGATATTCACAGGTTTAAAATGTAATAATTGAATACAAGTTAATGTAATAGTAATAATTGCAACGAATACAATTATCATGGTAAACAATATTATATTATTGCACTAAGCTTATGACACCGAAGCCTTAAGTAAATTTTATTCATACGTTTATTGCCTACCCAAGCGACTGTGCTTTGCCAAATACACCTGGGTTCCTCAATTGAAAATGCGTCAGCTTGGCCATGTTACGTACCATAACCTAGACGTGGAAGTTCAATCTAATAGATCTATTCACGGTATTCGTGCTTACTTCGAAAAGTAATTAACGGTTCATGATAGTAGGGCCTTATGGCAAATGGAGGTACTTAGGCAATAATATATCAGGATATCATACAGTTGAAAAATACTTGTATTCATGTTTATAGCATGTATCTCCCCACAGAGTTTAAAAAACATGTAAAGGTGGGACTATGAACTCACATTGATAAGGTAGTTGATTGACGTCAAAAGTGACTCAATTAGAAATAAACGGCCTCGTCACGCAACCTGAGGTAATATGTCAAGTCTTAGTTTGATTGTTTCAAAACTTTATTTCATAAAGTTTAACGTAAATGATTTTGGTTTATTAGTTTGTGAAAACATCGTATCACTGTTCGGGCTATCATAATCCAGAGGTCATGTAGTAAACGTTTGAGGAGCTAGGACACTTTAAATTGTAAATCCAGTAACTCGTCAAAACGTCTACCAAATGAAATCCCCTCACATGAAATTCCCTAGTAACGTGATACGTTATAGTTTAAATGATAGGATTTTTCTTTTTAAGTTTCTTCAAAAGCTAGTGGATGATAATTATGTTAAATATATAACATAATTATTTTCTAGTGTTTCGATTGATGAATGAAACAATAAATGTGTCGGGTTTTAATAAAATCGAGTCTTATAATAATATTTAAATATATTTTTACAATTAATATAAAAATATTACATTTTATACCCTTGAGAATATGAAAATGACAATATATACGCATGGTATATATTAATTTACACTTTTAACACTTTAATTATATTTTTAAAATTTTAATCCTTTAACTTAGAAATATGGCAAAACAGGCCATTGTGGTTTTAACTTTAGGATAATTACACTTTTGGCCCAAAAGTTTAATAATTTCAAAATTTACAATATATACCCTTAAGCATGAAATGTTTTGCGTTTTTTAGTATAAAATTCCATAATCTTTGTATTTTTGATCTCAAAATCAACTTGCAGCTTATAGCTTATTACTATAAGCTAAAATAAGTTAGTTTTATGAGCTTGTAGCTTATGAAATGAGCTTATGAATTTAAAAATCCAAAATAGGCACGTTTGGTTTAGAAACAATAACCTGATGGGTTGGGGCTTTTAGGATTAGTTTTATTGATTATAAAAGTGATAAGTGAGCTTATAGAAATAGCTTATTACAACAGCTTATGGCTTATATCTTATTAGGTTCATGAAAAGAGCTTTTAGGGTTTTAAGGGCGCGTTTTATTTAGGAAAACCAATCGTATTGCTTAGGGTTTTAAGAGCTTAAACATATAGCCTAAACCAAGCTTACACATGATCTAAAACACATTAGGAGCTTATTGAACAAGTTATAGGACTTACTAGGGCTTAAATGGATCGAAAATGGCTTGATATGGGTCAAAAATGATAAAATGTAACCCGAAAGCTTGGAGATGAATCAAGAATCCTTTGATCTTATACATTGGCTTCTCTAGTGGCTTAAACTTCTTCTCTTTCTCTTCTTTGGCTCGAAATAGGTCAAGAGCAAGTGAGTGTGTTTGATAAAATTATATGTTTGTGAAAGTGTATATGTTTCGTGTATATATAGGCCAAGGAAGGAGTAGCGGCCAAGTTGTGAGGAGTGGTGGCCAAGTTCTATCAAGGTGTGAATAAGGGAAGCTAGGAAGATAGCTTAACAAGGTGTTAGAAGGTAAGGGGGTTCGATTTGCTAAGGAGGTGACAAGTAGGTGGTGAGGTGGCGGCATGGTGGTGAAAGGAGGTGACAAGGTGCTTTACTTGGGGTGCAAGGTGGTGACAAGGTGGTAGGAAAGGTGGTGCATCATGGTGGAGTATGCTTGCTAGGTTTTGGCTTGGTTTAAACTTGGTTCAAAACTAGTTTAGAGGTATCGAGTTGTTTAGGGTTTTCGGGTTAGGTTTTTAGGGTTTTGCCGAGTATGTGGAGTGAAATGGAGGGTAAACTAGTTAAAATGTTATACATTGGAGAGTAGTTACTTAGGCTTAAAGAGTGGTAACCACGCCTTATTCTTTAAGACACCCTCGTTTTCATCGAGTTTCACTTTAAAGATCCACGTTAGGTTGATGAGCATAACATTAGATGGTCTTGGTACTAACTCACATACTTGGAGTCGTTCAAACTTATGAATCTCCTCTTGCATATCTTCTATCCAGCAAGATTCTTTCATGGCTTTTTTTAATTCGTAGGCTCGGCATTCGTTAAGAATGCATGGAAGTAACACCACATGGTATCGGTAGCGAGTTGACGTCTTTTAGAAACAGGTTTGAATGGATTGCCAATGATTATTACTAACGAATGATTCTTCGTCCATCTTGGAATGTGAGAATGTTGTTGTTAGAAAGTATGCATGTTTGAAGTATCTATAATCTTTGATGATGATGACTCAGCAGAACTAGTATCAGGAGGAGCAAACGGATTGGTAAATGTATCTTTATCAAACTCTACATCTTTGTTTTCTTGATTTGGTTCTTCAACTTAGCATCTTGGAGTGGAGTTAAAATTGTTTAAGTGTTTGGTGTAGTACTTGGAGATAGTGCATCTTGATCAATGGAAATTGAAGAAGTTTCCCCGGCTGTATCTTATGGTAGAGTTGTCACGGAAATGGTTAGAGATACAACACTAGGTGAAGGTTTGAAGTACTCATTAAACATTGTTTAAAATCATATATCTAGATCCTTCTTAGATGGTGGATTGTTGGATGTTGAAGGATGTAAGGCTAATATCATTCACACAACAAGATGAAAATAAAAGAAATCGAGCGAGAAAAAGAGTTGTAGAGATAGAAAGAGTAGTAGAGAGAAAAAGAGCTCGAGAGAAAGGTAGAAGATTCTACTAGGAAGAAATGAGAACCAACACCCTCCTAACTTACTAGGAGGGTGGTATTTATACACTAGATGGATCAGACCCCTAATGGGCTTACCTTGGGCCGAACCATAATAGACTAATGGGCTTTAAGCCCAATTAACTTAGGTAATTCCTATTAACTACAATAATCCTATACAAGGTTCGGGAATATATTATGACCATCACTTTACTAAAAACTGAGGCTAATAATCTCCCCCTAAGGGGTGGCCATTGTACATACGACTTTACTTCTTGTGACGTCTTGAATCTTGGAACCTTGTATTCTTGGGAATTCCTTTGAAGTTCCTTTTGCATGCTTGTGATCTTAGATCTTGATCTTTATCTTGATATCTTTTGACTTTATGTGATAAGCAGTGATTTTCCTAAGTTATAGTATTCTATAATACTATGACTTTATATTTTCATAATACTATCTCAATGAATTTCTATAGCACAAACCAGATTTTGACTTTTGTTGACTTGTATTTTACGTAAAACAGTTACGGTGTAACCGGCTGTCAACCAACAAATTTCTACAATAATAAATCATTTTTAATTCAAATTATCACCTTCTAAACATTTCGCGCGCAGCGAAAAATGACACACAACGCGTACCGACACGACAATAGTAAAATTTCATTGGATTTCCTTATTATACTCCTATAAACTTAGCATTGACAAAACATTTCATAATTTATAAGAAACGTGAGTTAAACGAGAAAGACGGGTTTACGTTTGCATTTAACGGAACAAAAATCTACACAAAACTTAAAACTACAAAATCTTAGGATCCTTTTACCGGCCACCAAGGAGACAACATAGCAAGAATATGGGTGCTCATGTAGTCCTTGATTTTGTTCATATCTTCATTTCAAAAATACACACAACATCACCAAAAACACACACATCAAAACACTCTCTCTTCCTCTCTTGCTCGGTCGAACATAACACACACACAAAACCATACATTTTTCAACTTTTGTCAAGAACATCGAAGATTAAATACATCCGGGTTTGATTCTAGTGATCGTTTGGGTAAATAAAACAACGTTTGGGTTGCTTAGTTGAGCTTTAATCCTCTCATAAAACCCTCTTATGTAAGTAACTATTTTTTCAAAATATTTGTACTTTTGTTAATATTATGATGCATAAACACTAGTTGTACACTTATTTTTTTTAATAAATCAAAAGCTAAAAAAATTATAAAATGATTTAAAGGGGTGCATTTGGTCCGAAATAAATGAAAAAGAAATATAAGGAAAGTATCATTGTAATATTATGGTTGTGTTTGTGAAATAATATTTTTGCTAATAAAAGCTTATAGCTTATTCGGTTTATTTATAAGCTTTCGAGTGCTTATTATGGGTTATTATAGTTTCGGTCAAAAAGGAAAACAAAGAAATGAAGTTTTGGTCCATTAAAACTTTCGGTCTATTTTTATTACTTATTTTCGTGGCTTATTTTTGAAACAATAAAGGGTTTTAAGATTATTAGCTTATTTGTACGCTTTTCGTAGCTTATTTATGCTTGTTTGACTCCCGAACCAAAAACGTTAAATAAGCCGTAGCTTATTTCGACCTTTATAGGTCACGGGTTATTTTTAGTATGTTTGGTTTGGCTTATTTTTATAAAACATGTAGCTTATTTGCTTAACTAACGCTTAATGGGCTTATGAGTATAAGTTATCATTAAGTGTGGTTTTGGCTAGTTGGGCTAACCGGCCCAACAAGGCCCAATGACCTTTCGGCTAATTTTGGTGACTATATATATTGGCTTATTTTAGTGCTTAATCGAATATACTTATTTTGAGATGTTATTGTGTTTATTGGATTGGATTATTGAGTTTTGGGCTTATTAAGGTTTCAGCTTATTTTAAAAGCATATGTTCGGCTTAATATACATACTACGTTTCGGCTTATATTTTGCTTATTTAAAATGGCTTATTTACTGAACCACAACTTGGACTTATTTAAAATAGTTAACGGACTAAACGATTTGGCTAAAAAGTGACTGGTGGAATTGGGCTAACATTGGGCTATTTGGCCTAATGAGTGAAATTAAGTAATTTCGGACTTATGAAAACCGATTATTGAACGACTTATAGGATTTGTTTAATATTGGTTTAAAGTAGTTAAATTAGTCATTGGAACATGTTTTGATAAAAACGTAAGTTAAACGTAGTGATTTGGCATTTTTCGGGAAATGATTATTCCGTGGAAAAAGTGTTTTTGATAAAGTCTACGACTTTGGAATTTAACTACAAACAAACGGGTTATGCCAAAATTTTATAAACATTTTACACTTAGAAAATATTATTGTAAAACCCATTTCTTAAAACCCGACAAAAAGACGAAATCACATTATTTTAAACATTAGATTTAAATTAAATAAATAAACTAAATTACATACTTATAAACTTAATACTAATTATTTTCTAAAAGCTCGACAAAAAGACAAAATAATAAAATATTATTTTCATATCCGACGAAAAGACGAAAAGTATAGTTTTTATATAAAACTTCTATTATGTAAAATGTGTGTCTAAAACATTGTTAAAAGTTATACCAAGAACGTCTTATCTAATTAACTTGGGTTATTGGGTAAATTGTCGAAACATGTTTAATTCATAATTATTTATTTTGTATTCCTCGTTCAAATTATTTCTATGTATGACCTTTTTATTTGTCTTGGATTTTCTATTTATTTTCTTATTTATAATACATATTTCATACATATGTATACATATCGTACTTTGACATAAGTTCATTGAGTCAAACTTATCAATCACCACACAACCATGATACAAAACCTTTTACAACATTTATACAAATGCTTTTACAAACGCATATGCATTATTTCATTGTCAGATATCATATCTCTAAAATAAAATTCCATTAATAGGTCGTGGTCGGGCACCGTTGTACGTTATTCAGTGATCATCCATTTTTAGCTACTTTCATCTTTATTTGAGGTGAGTTCTCGTAGCCCCACTTTTAAACTATTTTCCTTGGGGGAAAATGATACTCAAATCTTTTCAAACTGTTTTACTTCTGTGCTAAACTATTCTTACGCTTTTGAACAATGCTACGTGCCTATAATTGCGTATGTGAATGTTGTTGTATATGTTCATACATGCTATTAGGATTACTACTTACAACTACATAGCCGACTGTATAGCTTCAGCTGGTAGGCGATAGGTTCGAAGGACTATAAGCGCTTGGGCCACTATTGGATTGATATCTAAATTCTATGTGTTATGATATGACTGCTATAATTGCTATTGGAATGCTATTTAGACTGCTTGCACTCCGCTATTGTATTGCACTACTATCCTACTTAAATCTTGGCACAGCAACTAGGTTTACACTCTAAACCTACGAGCTCACCAACTTTATGTTGACCTTTTTGAGTATTATTTTCAGGTGGTCAGCATTTACAAATCGAAGGTACTTGAAATCAAAGTTTTCCAATTGCCAAGATGTTTTTTTAAAGAAAAGTATTTTTCTCCCATCAAAGATTGTATTTCATGTAACATTGTAAAGTAAATTTCTTGTAATGTAATCTACTATCTTATGCGATGTCTCCAAAACGTCACTCCTCATGGTTCCGCCTTTAGACGGGGCGTGACAGATTGGTATCAGAGCCTAAGGTTATAGAGAATGCCGGTTTTTCTAAATTAAAAACCCAACTATAACCAAACTAAAGTTTTCATAAAACCTCAACTATGCATACCATTATTTTTCTTGAATTATGCATAGCCTGATCAACTATGCATAATTCACGATGGATCATGGAATGATGGGGGTAGTTTCCTTGAACCATGCTAGGTTGGACATAAACCCTAGATCACCTAAAATCACGTCGACCTTATGTGTACATACTTGTTTTATGTGTTATATTATTGTCTTATGATTGTTACTGCGCGCGTTTGCTTTACTTTTTACTACATGATCAGTATTTCATATACATGTTTTACATGCTTGCCGTTCAAGCTTTACATGTGGCCTCACTTACCTATACTTTTACTACTATATGATCACTATCGCTTATATTTGGCTGACATGCTTGCCTTGCAATGCTCTATATGTCTCCATGCGTACTTATACTTTGCTACTGCTTACTTATATACAAGCATGCCCATACTATTATGATCTATTTTGAATACTATACTAAACATTATTTCGGATACGTCCCAACATTGAGTTGTCAGACGGCTAACATTGAATACATTATTTTGAATATATTATTTTGTTTATACTATTTGGGATACACTATTTGGAAAATACTATTTTGAAATATTTTCTTTATATACTAATTTGAGTACATAACTACACAGTTGTTGCCCTGTGCTGTTATGTCACAGTTGTCACATGCCTTGTCCCCCCATACTACTAACTTTATGAGAAATTATGAATACACCACATTCTAAGCCGATGAATTGGGTTACATCATTAGTCGCACTAGGAACAACCCACTGATCAGCGTAGTCGTAATTAGTGGTCCTGTCATGAAATTAGGGCTTTAGGGACTACAAATAGGACAATAGGATTCATGAGAAAGTGATAACTTTAGGCTGAGTTCCTCACGTCAGTCCTGGTAACAGTGCCCGCCTTATTGTTCGTGTTTCGGAGATGGTACCAATATGGACGACCCGAAGTCTTTCGGTCAAAATTTTTATACAATTGAAACGTTTTCTTACAAACCTTATGAATTACAAAAATTTAGGATTTTATATGGTTGATGGTTTCAAATATAAATCGTTTTGAAAACATATTCAAATGTCAATTTTCTTGAAAGTCAAAAATCCATACCACGTATGATAAATCTCTTAGTTGATACACAAATTTTTAAAGACATGTTTTCACATGACTATAATTAACAAAAACTCAAACAATGTTGCTCCAAACTACATTTATGGTTAAAATTTTATAATGGTTTACTCAAATAAACGTCGTTAACAAATTTTAAAACCATGCCTCCGAGAAGGGACGCAGACTATGTCTGCGCACTATTCGGCCATTAGAAACGAACCGAAAATCTCTGATTATCAATAAAAAAAATTTGAACGCTCTAAATCATTGACACCAGATTATGCCCTTAGAAACTTTGATTTATAGTTCATCATCTTCTACTTCTTATACGCCCGACTACACGTTCCTCCTTGATGTTTTCACATCAGAGGATGTCTTCTAAAATTCTTTTATATCAACTATGAGTTTATTAGTAATGTTCATCCTTATTGTTCAAACTTTAAATGGTCCTACCTTTCTTTTCGGTATACGACTACATCAGCTACGCTTACTCTTCCTAGGCAATAAGGACGCCACCATCGCGACCCACTGTTAACCTCGTTTATGCTACTCGACTTAATATGAGAACCTTCTTACGAAACATGTACATATACTCTTGTGGTCTGTTCAGATAAGACACTGCACACCATACAAATAACGTCTCCATAATTTCAATTCAAGAATACGACTGCCAACTCCATACCACAAATTTAATATTCCTTCGCATTTCCTTTAATTTTCTTGAAACAACCTTCTTCACATTAGGAAGCCTTCATTCTTACTTATTCAATGTTTGTATACGACGATCGTTCCTCCATTCGGAGATGCAGCCCTAATAATCTTTCTATCCCATGTAGTTCTTACCTTGATATTTGGCCAATGATTCCCTTTGTTGAGATTAAAAGACTTCATGATGATCTTGGAGTTAATACTACTAAGGTTAGAGTTATTGCTGTTAAGCATAAATTAGTGCTATTAGTAATCTTAGTGAAAACATATGCTAAGTAGTTAGTACTACTAGTTACTACTGCTAGTGTAAGTTACTACTACTAGTATATGTTAGTACTGTTAGTTACTACTGTTAATGTAACTTAGTACTGCTAGAGTAAAGTTAGTACTGCTAGAGTAAAGTTAGTACTGATGGTGAAGAATGAAGAAAAATATTCTAAGTAGTTACTATTGCTTGTACACAGTTAATGCTGCTGGTGTATAAGTTACTGCTGCTGGTTCAGAGTTAATGTTGCTGATACAAAGTTACAACTGCTGACAAAGTTACAACTGCTGAAGGATTACAACTGCTAATAGATAAAGATTGATTGAAGATCAAGATTTCTTATGTGATAAGTATGAGATATTTTTGTAAAAGATACGTATAAGTTATTTGTTTAGAAGATCATGATAACTTAGGAAAATATTATAAGCCTGTTAGGAATCCTTGGTGTATAAAAGGAGGTTCTAGAGTATAGAGTTAGGAGGTCCTTGTGTATAGAATTAGATATCTAGAAATCGTTTTGTTTTGATATTCTTAGCTTCAAGGTTTTGTAAACCCTAACACTATTAAGAGTGTTCGTATTATATTAAGGCTGAAAGTTTGGTAAACTGTTTGTTATTGATCTTATTCATTACTGTTTCATTGAAATTCTTCTTAATATCATTGACTAGATTTCACATAGGCTTTTATATTCACAATCAAAGTTTATATCATAGTTGTTTTGGATTTATTCAATACAACTTAGCCTTATACAATCTAAGCACGATCTATTCTATTGGGACAACAAGTGGTATCATAACTTTTGAGAAGTTTTGAATAAGAAGAAACTGGTCTTATAGGGGTGACACTGGGGAAAGGGGGGGGGGGGGGGGGGGGGGGGGGGGGATTCTTACTTTTACTTTTTTCAAAAAGTCAAGTGATACTCATCTTACACAAACCATCAAGCTACCCACACATCAACCAATCAACCCAGTGAGTAATGATCCTCTGGAAGATGAGGATGGAGCAGTACCTACAGTGCATTGATTACACTCTATGGGATATCATAGAAAATGGTAATGCACCTATAGTAACAAAAATTGTTGATGGTCAGGATATTATTATCCCTCCTACAAGTGTTGAAGAGAAGGCACAAAGAAGGACAGAGTTGAAGGCAAGAAGCACTTTGTTGATGGCCTTACCTAATGAGCATCAATTAAAGTTCAACTCATACAAGGATGATAAGACACTGATGTAGGCTATTAAGAACATATTTGGAGGTAATACTGCTTCAAAAAAAACTCAGAAAAATCTTATGAAGCAGCAATATGAAAACTTTACTGCATCAAGCACAGAAGTGATTGAGCAAACCTATAAAAGGCTTCAAAAGCTAATTAATCAACTGGAGATGCATGGTGAAGTTATCCCTCAAGAAGACATCAATCAGAAGTTCTTGAGAAGTTTGTCACAAGAATGGACTATGCATACTATTATGTGGAGGAACAAACTAGAGATTGAGACATTGAGTTTGGATGACCTCTTTAACAACCTGAAGGCTTATGAATCAGAGGTCAAGGGGACATCTAGCTCAACCACAAACTCACACAATGTAGCCTTTCTGTCCTCAAGCAGCACTAACAGTGCAACTAGAGCAGTTAATACTGCTCAGGGTGTTAATACTGCTAGCACTCAGGGTGCTGCTGATAGCTCAACAACTATTGAAAATTTAAGTGATGTTGTGATTTATTCCTTCTTTGCTAGCCAACCAAGTACTCCACAGCTTGATAATGAAGATCTACAACAAATCAATCCTGATGATCTAGAAGAGATGGACTTAAGGTGGAACATTGCTATGCTGACTATGAGGGCAAGAAGATTCCTGAAGAATACTAGAAGGAAGCTGGATATGGCCAACAAAGAAAGAATTAGGTTTGACAAGTCCAAGGTGGAGTGTTTCAACTGCCACAAGAGAGGACACTTTGCAAGGGAGTGCAGGGCACTCATGAATCAAGACAACAGGAACATGGAGCCTGCCAGAAGGACTGTGCCAGTTGAAGAAACTACTTCAAATGCCTTAGTATCTCAATGTGATGGCTTTGGCTATGATTGGAGGGACCAAGCAGCAGAAGGTCCAACCAATTTTGCTCTCATGGCTTATTCTTCAACAAGTTCAACCTCTTCTAAAAACTCTGAGGTATCTAATGACTCAAATTGTTGTTCATCTTGTTTAGAATGTGTAAAAGATCTAAAAGAACAAAATGAACAATTAGTTAAAGACTTAAGAACAGTTAGGATAAGTGTTGTCACTTATAAAACTAGTTTAGAATCTATAGAAGCTAGATTGTTAGTCTTTAAGAAAAATGAGTCTGTGTATAAGGAAGATATAAAACTCTTAAAACGTGAAATCTATTTAAGAGATTTAGATATTACAGAGCTTAAAAGGAAGTTAGAGTTGGCTACAAAAGAAAAAGATAAGTTTCAACTTACAGTACAAAAATTTGAAAATTCATCAAAAAACTTAAGTAAACTTCTAGACAGACAGATAATGAATAAGTGTAAAATAGAATTAGGGTATAATGTTGTCCCACCTATAACACCCCGTGTTTTAGGGTCATCAACGTCTTCAATAAATTCACTATGTACCTTTTGTATTGTACGCGTTTGTTTTTAATCATAATTGTTAAGTTAAATCGCGTAAGCTAAAAATGATCAATCAATGTAATCGGGCATCAAACAATTAAGCGTTTACATCAATCAAGTATTAAATAATTATTTTGAGAATAATTATGGTCTTTGTTCATTTTATTTTTATCGGTTACGTAAAGTGTTTACGTTTCGCGATAAATTAAGTTTAGGCATACCCGAAACCACAAAAATATTCCTACGCTTCAACAAATGCTTATTTTTATTTTCAATGACCAAAGTTTATAAAACTTTAACCACAATTATATAATGGGACGCCCCATATTTATAGAAATAAGCCAAGACTTATTCATTTTTGCTAGTATACATCTTTACATATTATACATTCATTTAAATGCCAAGTATACTTCATTCTTTTCTTTTTACCAAGGATTATGCAAGTAAAATATCTAGCAAACATTCATCCTCATTTTCATGGGATCACCTACACATTAGGGAGCATAGAAACATAAAACCATAACCAAGGACTTGTACAAGTATGGGCTAACATGACTTCTATCATGACTAGTGATTTATATCACTAGTCATCACTATTCCACCCTATTCTTGCCCATGCCGGCCA
>BQNB010095142.1:1666-25941 GCA_026074375.1 Tanacetum coccineum
TAACAGACCTAGAAGCTTCCTTCTCCTGCTATAAATAGAGCTCACTCCTCACTCACAAAGGGCATCTAGGGAGAGGATAATATTAGTATAGTATAGCTTATTCTATGTAACTTCAGCTTATTGTTTTTTAATTTAAATGTAATTTTCTTCTATTAAGCTTGTAATCAGTTTTAAATATCAATTAAAAGTTTAGTTTTCATATTATTCTCTTGTTAATTCCTGTTTTTACTTAAATGCATAATGGATTGAAAAGCTCTTTTATACTTTGTTAAAGCTAAATAAGCTGTCTAATTCACTCATAAGCTAGCTACACTCTCATTTAAGCTCTTAAAGCTTAAATGAACTTATTGACATACAAATTCACCCTCAAAATTACCTCAGCTTAATTTTGGAAGGGAAACCAGACATGGAAGGGTTTCAGGGACATTACTAGCTTGTTTTATACAAGCTAGAGCTAGTAGATAAGCTCTTTTGAGCTCATTTACCCTGTTTAAGCAAGGGCCTTTGTAAGTTTCCTTTTTCCAAGTTTTAGCTTATTTCACTGTAGCATTGCTTATTTACTGCTTATTTGTGCTTATTTATGCTTACTACTGCTTATTTATGATGTTTATTGCTTAAAATGCTTGTCTTGTAGTTTAGAAGTCATTAGTTTAAGTTTTCTCAAATTTCTGTCTATTTTAGCTTATAATTGCATAATCTGTCTTAGCTTATTTGATTGCTTATTAGTTGTTTAAATATGCTTAATATTGCTTATTATGCTTGTTAGATATCTGGTCTTAAAGGGTTGTTCATAAAAAATTTAAGTTTGCAAGTAAAAAAGGCATTTTAAGTTTTTAAAGGGGTGTTTGGTTTAACTGCTTAAATGGGTCAAAGTGGGTTAAAATTGAAATTTGACACTTAAGTCAGTTTAGCTTAGCTTAAATTAGTCCTAAGATTTAGTTTGTTAAAGTTTTTAAGTAGTAAAACTCATTTTTAAGGATTTGAGGAGTTGTGGTTTGAAACTGTTAAGTTATAGCTTATTCTAGTTGCTTATTTGATTGTGCTTTGCTTATTGTTGCTTTTGTGAAGTTTTTGTGTTTATTCATGTGTTAAAACAAGTTAGGATCATAGCTCTATAGCCTGCATTGTTTGGTTTGAGTTTTTGCCAAAACTGTCATAGATTGCTAAGTTTTCAAAAAGTTTGAGAAAATGCTTTTTCATTTGCTTATTGTTGCTTATCCTGAATTTCAAACTCCTTTTTGAGTGTTGATTATTGTTCTTTGAGGTCTAAACTTAATCTGTTTGTAGCTTAAAAGTCCATAAGGATCTGTTTGTTTGCTTATTTTTAAGCTCAAAAGTGTGGTTTTGTTAAAATTGCAAAAGTTATCAAAAATTTGTCTAAGTGTTGAGTCAGTGTGAGATAGCCTTTTCATGAAGCTTTTTAAGTGCTTATTTGAATTTCAAAATGCTTTTTCTTTGTTGCTTATTGTAGCTTTTTGGCCATTCTTCTTAGTGGTATAAGCCACTAAGCCATAAGGATCCTTTTGCTAGCTAATTTTTAAGCTAGAAAAGTCCCTATTGGCCTTTTTGCTTAACAGTTTTGGCCAAAAAGATATTTGCTTATTTAGGCTTATTAGCTTATTGTTTTTGCTTATTCTAGGTTTAGTTTAGCTTATTAAGTTAGATTAAGCCCATTTTAGCTTATTCTCTTTAGTTTAGAGCTTATTTAAGCTTATTTGCATTTTAGCTTAAAATTCCTTAAGTTTTATAGCTTTTTGAGTTTTCTGCCATTCTAGCTTATTGTAGTTGCTTATTTTTGTTCTTAAGAGCTTTTTAGATATGCCTTTTTATCTGTTTTAGCTTAATCCTCTTTTTGGTTTGCTTATTAGGCTTAAAAAATGCAAACAGTTAGCATTTTCATAGCTTAGTGAAGTTTAGGCTTATTATGTCTTTCTTAGCTTATTTTTGTGCTTATTTTTTGTTTATAAAAAAAGTTTTTTTATAAAAGTTGCTTATTTTTAATCCCTTTAAAAAGTTGTAAAAAATGGAATTTGCAAAAACATTTGGGAGTAGGGGAAGCCCCGGGTGAGCAAGGCTCGAACCAGGACCTCAACCCCACAACCAAACGTTTTATACACACACACTCTACCACTTGCCCTGGGGTCTTTTTCGATTTAAGTTTGCACAATTAAATCTTTATAGTAGTTTTAGGCCTTTTAGCTTATAAGCCGTTTTTGGCTTATTTCACTGCTTATTTGATAAGCTGTTTTTCCCTACTTATTGAATGGGTGGTTCAGGATATTTAATGTACAACCCCTAAGGATAGTGTTCAACCCAATTATTCTCCCGTCGGCTAGTTCAACGTCATAATAGTGATCTAATGCAGTTGGAGTAATAGCAATTTGGGAGCTAAATGCAGTGGATACAAAACTTCTATCGGCGCCAGTATCGAATAAGATAGAAGCATAGCGGTTGTTTAGAAGGAACGTACCCGTCACGACGTTGGAGTCTGGGTTTGTCCCTGCATGCCCTACCGCATACACCTTGGCTGGAGCATTGCCACCTCCAACTTGGTTACCACGGTTGTTGTTGTTCTTCAGCTTCGGACAGTCCTTCTTGAAGTGTCCCCGAACTCCACACTCGAAGCAAGTAGGCCCTTGACCTGTCCCATTTCCTCTTTGGTTACTACCCGGATTAACACTTGCAGAACTTCTACAATCACGAGCCAAGTGACCAAATTTGTTGCACTTGTAGCATTTTGGAGCACATGGACCGTTATGGTTGTAATTGCACTTGGGACATAGAGGTTTAGATCCTCCATACTGTTTCTTATTACCAGATCCTGCAGTGTAGGCTCTGCCAGTGTTCTGCCTTTTGTTATGTTGTGGTTGGTTCTGAGTGTTCCTTGAGGTGTCCTCAAACTTCCTTTTACTCTCTGTCTGGCGGTCAGCAAAGGTGCGGATTCTCTTATCCATCACTTCGATTGCCATTTCAGTTGCCTCTTGCATTGTCTTAGGCTTGGATGCTACTACACTTCCGTGGATCATGTCGGGTAAGCCACCGACATATTTCTCAATCTTGTCAGATTCTTCAGGAAACATCCTACCACACAGCAGTGCCAGTTCCTGAAAATGTTGGTTGTACCCTATCACATCGGTACCTTTCACTTTCAATTCCCACAGTTCAACTTCGAGTTTCTTAATCTCGGTCATTGGGCAGTACTTGTCAATTATTTCTTCTTCAGTTCAGTCCAGGTCATTGCATAAGCAATGTCATTACCAACAGTCCTAACGTGGGAGTTCCACCACGTTAGAGCATTTCCTAGAAGAGTACAAGTGGAGAACTTGATTTGGTTTTCCATAGAATAGTTGCTTATGCAGAACACAGTTTCCATTTTCTTAATCCATTGAGTCAATTCGACAACTCCTTCTGTGCCTTTGAAATTTAGAGGTTGGCACTTCATGAAGTCTCGGTAAGTGCACTCACGAGTGGCTCGCTCGTTTCTCCTAGCACATGTTCCTGAATTGTGGTTGTCGATGCCATTTGTATTTGCATCACGTGCTGCCAAAGCGGCAGTAACGCCTTGGTTAATCATTTCCTGAAGTTGGGCATTAGTGACAGAGGTGGTGTTGGTTATTTCTGGGGCTATGTTTGACCTCGTGGCTCTTTTTGGTGCCATTTTCTTCAATCATAAGAAAATATAATACCCGTTAGATTTCATAAAATCATAACCATGACATGACATATACACAATAAGTAAAGTGAGATCACATCACACAGTGAAATATACAACTAAATTGTAATCAATAAAGATATAACCAAATCGACATTCATTCACAACAAATTCGATTACAGACATGACATAATACCACCATTCCATATATAATTAGAAAACATACATGATTGGTTCAGATACAAAATGATCACAACGATTAGGTTACAAGATAAAAGAATATATACAACCTAAAGCCATACTAGCCGGGATTGAACCCGTAATACTTAGTAGGCTGTACAAAACAACTAGCCATAACAAAATCTAGGAACTGCTACCAGCCTCCTCCGGTAGCTCTGGCTGAGTAGGACCTTTGGCGGGTCCCTGCTGTCTCTCGAACTCTGCCATCTGGGTCTGAAGTCTCTTTATCAACTTCAGTGCCTCTGTGAGCTGCTTCTGCCTCCTGTGATCTGCCGCCAGCATCTCTGTAATCACCGTCTGTCTCCTATGGTCTGCTAACTGTAACTCTCTGATCTGTGACTGCTGAGCTAACATTGTGGTACGTAGCGACATAACCTCTGCACGCGCAAGATCACTCACATCCATAGATCGTCCCCAAGCCTCTCTAGACATCCTAGCCTCAGTCTCCATGAGTCTACCAGTACATGCATGTGCACGCCTATCCCTAAACAACATGTTGATCCGACCAGCCAATAGTTGTCGCCTAGACTGCTCATCGTCTAACCTCATATAAATCTCATCCGTGTTCTGCCTAACCCTAGTCTCAAACGCTATCATATGTCGACCTAACTCTGTGTCAGTACTAACTAGTGCCCCCTGCAGGGTCTCAACTATCTCATCCCACGAGTCGGTGATCCCATATCCAACATCTCTCTCCGGATCACGCCTGATCTCCCTATCTATAGTAGCTACAAAACCATAGTCTGCCTTAAGACCTCTAGCCGATCTAGCAGCAGCAGCAGACGAGCTCTTTCCAACCTCGTATGCAGGACCAAGAGCGATACCTAACCTCTTTCGAGGCGCTAAGGTAACCTCAGGTCTGTCCTCTCTACGGTCAGTAGAGAGTAAATGCAAGGGTGGTGTCCCTGATGATGGTGCAGCTGGTCTGGTGTGGGAGAGTATGATGGGTGGTGGTAATGGTAGTGAATGGGAAGTAGATGCGGCCTCGGCTCTCAGCCAGATCATAGCAGCTCGATAGCCCAACAGACGAATAAGACTAGCAGATGGTGATGGAGATAACACAAGCACTGGTGATGATACTGGTAGTGGTAGTGATACTGGTAGTGATGGAGATGGTATCAGGGGTAGTGGTGGAGAAGGTATATGGGGAAGTGGTGATGACCATGGGGAGAGCGGTGATGATGGTGGAGTAGATATAGCGAGAAGTCTAGCAACCTCTGCATCACTGGTGTAGTACAGGAGCTGGAATAGAAATCCTAGTGTCACACGATTGCAGGGTGTGGTGGTGGTTGGCGCCATACCATCAGTCTTGAACGGCTCTATCTCCTCTGCAGATGGGGCCCTGAATCAGCAAGCTGGTAAAGAACAACCACAGAGTCGCCGGTCAACTGGTGCTCCTCCTCATCCACCTCATCATCGGCCTTATATCAACTCCTATCATCCTCATCATCCTCTGATGACTCATCCTCGTCATCGCCGTCATCTCCTCCGTCGGCAGGATAATCGACAGGATCCTCCTCAGGGTCCTCGTCGTCATCCTCCTCTGGGTCCGCCTCAGGATCGGACTCCGGAACATAAATCTGGTGACTTACAGTGGGTAGGCAGCAGCAGCAGTGGCTGCTCTTACCAAAAACATCTCGTCCTCCTGCGCATATACTCAGGATAAAACCGCTCTAGCCAAAATCTTGGTAGGGTGGTGACTGTGGCTCCTCGAGGCTCGATATGTAGTCCGATGATGGTAAAACTCCTGGTGATCCTATATATGACAACTCCTCAAATGTATTGGATATCTCCGTGTATGTGACCTCTAATTCATCTGAATCTGACATGACCAAATCTGAAAATCCAAAATAGCTTATATTAGTATTTAATATAAGACTTTTATAGTAATATACATTTATATCATAACATGTATATCAATCAAGAATGCATCTAGTCCAACCAACTAATGCAACAACTAGTGAATAGCATGACTGTATCCAGTATGTATTGTCCCGTATAAAACCCCTTTGTGTTATCAATGTTTGAAAACGGTTATAGTCCAGAAAAAAAATATTTGACCTGGGTTTCTCTATAACAACTATTGGCTCTTGATACCAATCTGTACACCCCAAATTGGGTCGCACAATAAAGAGTCCGGGCGTGTACTTCAAAGATCAACACACAAGATATATAAAGAATTGACCAAAAAGTCGTTAAACCGATACATTGGATTTAAAGAAATGTATTTCTTTACATTAAGCCTGAAGCTTCACTTGTTCACGTTGTCAAAATACAAAGATTTCTAGCCCATAACAGATATACAAAATGTAATTGCGACAAAATCCTTATGCATGATATCCAAAATCAAAACCTACCAATGTATCCCTTGCACCTCGTGCTTATGACCTCCAAAAAACATTGCTTTAAAACGTCAACAATATGTAGGTGAATTCATAGTTTTGATAAATCGAATTGTAGGACACAATAATTCCCAAGTGTAAGATTAATGCAACAAATGCAAACCCATTATAAATTGTAATTACGTTTCCCTTGTTAAGCACAAGGACCATGCGTGTGATTACCATATACACGTTTAGGGGTAAATGTTGCCAAGTTGCCAAAACTTTCACCACACCACATGGACTAACATTGTAATAAACACATATACAATGAGGGACTAAATCTGCCAAATCCCTTTAAACTTTATCCCCACAAGGACCTTTTACGTAATCACACCATATAAGTTGGAGGGTAATTCTTGCCTATTGTCTAAACTCACCCCTGGAAGTTAAAACACTATATATCTTCTAAACACTTTTCCCGCCTTTTGACCCTGCCACTCTCAAACCACCTGCAACCTCGACTACTGTTCACATAACCATAACAAAACCATCACTTTCACCTCACCCTACCTCACTACATGCCAATTGACACCTTGGCAATCCTAAACCCATCTATTGGTTGATATAAACGAAGGGCTTTAATCATTTTGCTTGGAAGACATACAAAACCAAGGGCCAAGATTGAGTTATGCTTCTCTCACAACACAAACACAACAAGCACACAAAGGCTTGAAGACACAGCCTATAAAAGAAGAAGAAGACAGAGATATTTGAGGAGTAGTTTTTTGGTAGGAGTAGCTGTGGCTTAAATTTACTTTTCATGTTTTAAGTTTATATTTTAAGACTTTTAAATATTGTCATTTTAAATTCAAGCTTTGTAATCCTCTTTTTAAAGTTAATGCAAGATTCAAGTTTTTTTTAGATAATACTAATTCTGTCCTTTTAAGTTATATGCACTCAAGTAATTTCATGTTTACAACTCTTTTCCATAAGCTCTTTTAAGGTTATACAAGCTGTTTTAGTCACAAAAGCTTTTACAAAAGTTTTTGTATGAATGTACTGTTTCATTAAGAAGAGAATGGGTATTTATGGCAGCTTATTGGATAAATAAGCAATCTTGGATGGCTTATTGGGTTTAGAGCTTATGGAAACACTTAGGTTAGAACAGGTAAGGGTTTTTGGTTTATGCAGTCTTAAGCTTAGGACTTGAGGTAAGTTTACTTTTTAAGTTTTGCACCTCTTTTAGCTTATTTGCTTATTGCAGCTTATTTGTGTGTTCCTTGTTGCTTAGTTAAGTTTAATATTGTTCATTTATCATATCTCTAGCTTAAAATTTAGTTGTCATAGCTGTAAATCTCATTTTACTTGTTTTCTTAAAAACTGTCAAAAAAAGGGTAAATTTTTTTTAGCATAGTCTTAAATCTTGTTGTTCTTATTGATTTAACTGTTAAATCCTGTTTATTAGGCTTGATATTAGTTAATGATTATCTGGTAGTTTGGGTTTGCTCATTAAAAACTTTATTTTCTAGTCTAAAAGTTCATAAAATTTAGATAAAGGGGTGTTTGGATTTGCTGTGGTCATAGTCTAAAGTGGGTCAGATTGTGTAAAACTCTTTGGGTCAAGTTTGCTTAGCTTTAATTATTGCTCATTTTCTTGGCTTATTTATTTGATAAATTGCTTGTTCTTTGCTTTTTCGTGCTTATTAATGGTCTGAGTTCATGTGTATGCAATTTGGTAGTCCAGCTTATTGTATAAGCCCACCAAATAAGCTGTCAAAAACACCCCTAGGCTGCTCTGCACTAGTGTTTGCCCCCTAAACTTATTTGACTTTTCTGGCTTATTGGCTTGTTTTTCCTTGCCTTTTTATTATTTATCTCAGCTTATTAGGTGTTAGTGATTAGTTATGTTAGCTTAGATTGCATTTGCCTTAGCTTAATTTGCTCATTTAGGCTTAACAATATTAGCTTATTTGTGCCTTAGTATAAAAGTGTGTAACTGCCATCTTTTTGTTGCTTATTTCCCAGCTTATTTTTAAGTCTCTAAAAAAGTTTTTTTTAAGTTGCTAGTTTTTGTGTGCTTTTTAAGTTTTAAAAGAAATTAAAAAAAAAATTGTTTTACAAAAAGAGAGAGGCCCAGGCTCGAACCATGGACCTCCCCCTTTTCAAAGCCACCCACACTCACAAACTCATACCGCTATGCTACAATAGCTCATCCGGTATGAGTTTGGTTTATTAAATACTTAAGCCCATTTTAGCCATTAAGCCCATAAGCTGTTTTCAGCTTATTTCGGCTTATTTATAAGCCTATTTTTCTAGCTCTTATTTTTCATAGAACCAGTACACCTTAATGCACTTTTCTGTGTTTTTTCACATTTTTTTATAATCATTTGATATTTTTTATTATTTATTTTCTTTTAAACTGTTTTTTAATTATAATAAATTAAATAAAAATCAAAAAAATATTTTTCTTTTTTAGAAAATTTTATTTTATCATATAGTATCTAGGAAAAATAGAAAAACTTTAGTAGGGTCATTTTTGAAATTTTTTACTTTTTAAAGAACGGGTTTCGGGCCCGATTCTCGTTTTCTCGTTTTTGAACTCAATTTAGCTCCGTTTTCGTTCTAGTCTTCTTCAAACTTTCTTTTAGTCAATTTAGGTCCGTTAAAAGTGAAAAAATCAATTTAAGTTTAATTTTGAGAAATTAGGGTTTTTAATGTGTCATTATTAGTGTCCCGTTATCGTTTTTAGCATAATTTGTGTAATTTTCTCGTTTTTATTGTAGATTGCTTTATTTTTCCTTTAGTTTTAGAAAACTAAACCCAAGTCTTTTTTCCATTCAAGTATTATTATGCAAACCAACTTTCGACTTTCCAATTCGCTCCTCGTTGGGGATAAACGACCCGGGAATATTTTATACTACTTCCGGTTTCATTAATTTTCTTGATAATTATCCTCATTATATATTTATAAGTATTACATATTTATTTATATAAAAGGGGTAATTTGTCAATAATCACCTACACAAACTAAAATACGACCGACATTTTTGTGATGCTTGCAAAATTGGAAAACAAGCTCATGCGAGTCACAAGACTAAAAATATAGTTTCAACAACTAGATGCTTAGAACTACTTCACATGGATTTGTTTGGCCCTACGCACATAAGATGTTTTGGTCTGTGTGTTACCATCGACCTCTAACTCAACGTCGTGTTAATTGGAGTTTTTGTCCTAAAATACATCTATGGAGACTGTATAAGTGTTATTGTAGGTGGATACCTCTATCCGAGCTTCATTATCACGCCAAGTAGATATGATAGACCATTCTCGATTCACATGGACTAGATTTTTAGCAAATAAAACCGAAGCCTTCGAAAAATTCAAAATATTTAGCAAAATGATCCAAAACAAATTAGGATGTTCCATTATATCAATTAGAACGGATCATGGTCGGGAATTTGATAATGAAGTACAATCCGAAAACTATTGTGATTTAAATGGGATATCTCACAATTTTTCCGCTCCTCGTATTCCACAATCAAATGGGGTAGTAGAAAGAAAAAATCGCACTCTACAAGAAATGAGTAGAACCTTGTTAAACGAACAATTCATTCCTTAAAAATTTTGGTGTAATGCGGTCGATATGTCAACCTATATAATTACTAGAGTTTCCATTAGATGTATTTTAGGAAAAACTCCATACGAGTTGTTAAGATGTAGGAAACCAAACCTTAACTATTTTAGTGTATTTGGAAGTAAATATTTTATTCTTAATACAAAAGATTACCTCACTAAGTTCGACCCAAAGTCATACGAAGGTGTCTTCCTAGGATATTTGCAAAATAGTAAAGTTTACATAATACTTAACAAACAAACAATGAAAGTTAAAGAGTCGTTGAATGTAACTTTCGATGAAACTCCTCCCCCGCCTAAAACATCACCATGGAAGATGATGAGTTAGTTATAGAAGAAGCTATTGAGGTTAGTAAAACAAAACCCATAGGCAATGATCTTGAAGACATCTCATTAGAAAATAATCAAATTGTAAATATTAAAGAATCTAAAACTCGTCCCCTAGAAAACGTTATTGGTAATCTAAATCAAAGAACTCTTAGGTCGCAAGCTCAAGACAAAAGCAATTTCTTTTGCTTTATCTCAATAATAGAACCTAAAAATATAAATGAGGCATTAAAAGATGAAATTGGGTAATGGCCATGCAAGAGGAACTAAACCAATTTAAAATAAATGATGTTTGGGAACTAGTCCCAAATCCCATGGATATGACCATCATAGGAACAAAATGGGTATATAGAAATAAACTCGATGAAAATGGTGTCGTAACTAGAAACAAAGCTAGGTTAGTCGCCCAAGGTTATAATCAACAAGAAGGAATTGATTATGACGAAACATATGCACCCATAGCTAGACTAGAGTCCATAAGAATACTTTTAGCTTATGCTTGCGCACTAGACTTTAAGTTATACCAAATGGATGTGAAGAGTGCATTCCTTAACGAGCAAAGCCAAAGTTCGTAACTCACGTAACAAACCGGTTGTTGCCAAAGTGAGTACGAGCACTTCCCCCCACCCCACCCACAAGCAATAAATTCCAAAACCAATAAATCCCACATCCAAAACCCCCAAAATGAACTATTCCAAAAACACCTCGTGATTGTCTAAGAATCATTGAGAGCAAAGCCAAAGTTCGTAATTCACGTAACAAACCGGTTGTTGCAAAAGTGAGTTCGAGCACTTCCACCTCCTGTATTTCTTTCGATGTTGCTGAACTGAAAGATATGGTGAAAGCCTTACTTCTTGATAAGAAAAATCAATCTCCCGCTCCCACTCCCTTAAAAGCGGTCGAAGAAAGTTGTGTTACTTGTGGTGGTGCTCATTCGTACCAAAATTGTCCCGCCACCAATGGCAACGTTTATCGTGACAATATTCAAGAGTACGTCTCTCAAGCTACCGCAGCTAACTACAACCAAGGAAATACCGGTTATCGAGCCCCAATTGCTAATCAAATTTGACCTCCCGGTTTTCCTCCTGTTCAAAACAATCAAGGAAACAATCAGAACCGTTACAACCAAAACCTAGGAAATTTCAATCAAGCTTCAGCTTACCAACCCCCGGTTAATCAAGGTCAAATCTATCGACCTCAGGTTATTCAACCTCCTGTTTATCAAGCTCCCGCTTATCAAGCCCCAGCTCCTCAAATTTAAGGTGTATCAAAGGAAGATTTTCAAGCCTACATAAAGGCTAATGATGCTGTGATGAGGAACATGCAAACTCAAGGTCAAAACATGCAAAATCAATTGACCAATTTGACGGACATGCTTTCCAAATTTGTCACTTCTAATACCTCCTCTACTTCAGGTTCGGGAACTCTCCCAAGTAACACCGTTACTAACCCGAAGGAAGACTTAAAAGGTATTACCACCCGAAGCGGTGTTGCTTACAAAGGACTTACGATTCCTACTTCTTCTCCTAAAGTAGTGGAACGTGAGACCGAGGTCACAAAGGACATGATGCCTCCTACTAATAACGGAAGCACCGAAGACGTCCAACCTCTGGTTGTCCCTGTTGTCCATCATGAATCAATCTCTGAGCCCGTAATTGCTCTCGTTAGTGCTCTAATGCCTAACCAAAAAATTTCAATTCCATTTCCTTCAAAAAGAAATGATGAAAGACGCCGTGAAAAAGCTAACGACCAAATTGAGAAATTCTACAAAATCTTTAGAGATTTGAGTTTCGAAATTAGCTTTACGGATGCCTTGATGCTTATGCCAAAATTCGCCTCGACTCTAAAAACCTTAATCGGAAACAAAGAAAAGTTGAGTGAAATGGCTAGAACTCCATTGAACGAGAATTGCTCGGCGGTCATCCTCAACAAGTTACCGAAACGATTTCTTATTCCATGTGAATTTTCCAAGATTAATACATGCAACGCCTTGGCCGATCTTGGCGCAAGCATTAATCTTATGCCATATTCCGTATGGAAAAATCTTTCTCTTCTCGAACTAACCCCGACTTGCATGACCCTAGAGCTAGCGGACCGTTCAATTTCTGAACCGATCGGTATCGTCGAAGATGTCTATGTAACGGTGGGAAAGTTCCAGTTTCCAGCAGATTTCGTGGTCGTAGATTTTGAGCCAGACCCCCGAGTACCTTTAATTCTCGGGAGGAGTTTCTTAAAGACCAGTCGTGCATTGATAGATGTATACGAAGGTGAAATAACCCTTCGTGTTGGCAGAGAGGCCATCACATTTAATCTGGACCAAACTTCGAGATACACGGCTAATTACAATCATATGACGGCGAACCGAATCGACGTCATTGATATGGCTTGTGAAGAATACTCTTAAGAAGTTCTTGGTTTCTCTAATGTGATCTCGAGTGGCAATGCCACTCCTTACTATGATCCAATCGTTTCTACTTCTTCTCCGACTTTAACTCCATTCAGGGACAATGATTTTCTCCTTTTTGAGGAAGCCGATTCTTTTCTTGCTATAGAGGATGATCCAACTTCACCGGAAGTTGATCCAACGTATTATGACCCGGATGGGGACATTCTTCTCCTCGAAGCAATTCTTAATAGTGATCCATCACCACCCCCTCCCATTCAAGGAAATTATTTTCCAGAATTTCGAAAAGATCTTAAAATTTGTGAAGCAAATAATGAAAAATCTTCAGTTAATGAGCCCCCCGAGGTTGAACTCAAGGACTTGCCACCTCATTTAGAATATGCATTTTTAGAAAGTAACGACAAGTTGCCCGTCATAATTGCAAAAGATTTAAGGAATGAGGAAAAGGCCGCTCTAAAGTCCCACAAGCGAGCCATCGCTTGGAAACTCTCCGATATTAAGGATATTGACCCAGAGTTTTGTACCCACAAAATTCTCATGGAAGAGGACTACAAACCGACGGTTCATAATCAAAGGCGGGTAAATCCAAAAATCCATGACGTCATCAAAAAAGAGGTTGAAAAACTTCTTGACGCCAGATTAATTTATCCGATCTCTGACAGTCCATGGGTAAGCCCGGTGCACTGTGTACCGAAAAAGGGTGGCATGAACATCGTCAAAAATGATGAAAATAATTTAATACCGACTCGATTGGTCATAGGGTGGAGAGTATGCATTGACTATAGAAAGTTAAATGAAGCTACCCAAAAGAACCAATTTCCATTGCCCTTCATGGATCAAATGCTTGAAAGACTCGCGTGAAATCAATACTATTGTTTCCTCGATGGCTTCTCGGGTTATTTTCAGATTTCCATAGACCCGAAGGACCAAGAAAAGACAACATTCACTTGCCCATACGGAACGTTTGCCTATCGCCGCATGCCTTTTGGGCTATGCAATGCACCTGGCACGTTTCAACGATGTATGATGGCAATCTTCCATGACATGATTGAAAAAACAATGGAAGTGTTTATGGATGACTTTTCATTCTTCGGGGTTTCCTTCTCTACATGCCTATCCCATTTGGAAAAATGTTAAAACGGTGTGAAGACACCAATTTGGTCCTAAACTGGGAGAAAAACCATTTTATGGTGAAGGAAGGCATTGTTCTTGGACACAAAATCTCTAAGTCGGCAATTGAGGTCGACCGAGCTAAAGTTGACGTTATCGCCAAGCTCCCTCACCCGACTACTGTGAAAGGTGTCCGTAGTTTTCTTGGGCATGCCGGTTTTTACCGACGTTTCATACAAGACTTACAGATTACTGCATGTCGTCCAAGGAATCGTTTCTTAACAGATCGTCACTACCTAGCATTTTATTTTTGACTTTCTTTTACAAACACTATTGGCTTGTTTAAGCTCATTAAAGTGGTTTTATCATTTTTTGAAAATCCAAGACCTTCCTTATCTTGGGACAACCTTTGACGACTTATCATGTCGTCCAAAACGACGCTACTCCTTTCGAATTTTGAAAAAATCAATGCTTCATTTTGAAGTCTAGAAACATTGCAATTTAAAGAGTCAACCTCTTTGGTGAGTACTTCACACTTTTTTCAAAGTTCAACCACCTCTTTATCATTTGCAAGTTTCTTTACTTCAAATTTAAGATCATTAATTTTATTTAAAAGTTTTTAATTCTCATTTTCAAGAGAACGTTTTTCTTTTAAAAGCTTTTTAAAAGTTTTAGTAAAATCCTTGTTAAACTTTAGGAGTTCCTCATTCTCCTTTTGCAAATTAACAATATCTAAATCATTATTAGAAATAGAAGGATTAGGTTGTACCTCTTGAGAGCTGATTTCCATGAGACATGTTGCATCATTTTGAGGTTCATTACCATCTTCAATATCACTCCATGCTCCTCCTACAAAATCCTTGTTCTCCTTGGGATTTTTACACTCACTAGAAAAATGGCCTTCTATTTCGCAATTATAGCAAGCTCCTTTTTGTTTCGAGCTTTCACCACTTTTGTTTCCAAATCTATTTGTTTGGCCTCTTCCAAACCGATTAGCACCATTACCAAATCGATTTTCGCGCCCGAATCCATTACCTTTTTGGAAGAACTTACAGAAGTTCCTAGCCATCAAATTAAATGCTTCAGCTTCTTCTTCTTCATCAACGTCTTCATCACTTCCTCCTTGACTATCACTATTGTCACTAGTTTGTTCCCTAGTGACTTTAGCTTTGAGAGCTAAAGACTTGACCTTTTCTTTAGTGGTCTTAGAGGTTACGCCATCATTATCCAAGACTATTTCATAAACCTTAAGCTTGCCAATTAGCTCGTCAAGAGTAAGTGTAGCCAAATCTTTGGCTTCTTCGATGGTCGTCACCTTGGCTCTCTTTTTCAATGGTAGAGCACGAAGAAACTTTCTTATGTGATTCTTGCTAGAGTAATTCAAATCTAAAGATTTGAGACTAATCAAAATAGCATTAAATCGTGTGAAGCCATTATTAATAGTTTCTTCATTTGAGATTGAGAATTTATCGTATTCTTGAGTAAGAAGATCAATCTTGCAATTCTTGACTTGTAAATTGCCTCGATGATGATGATTAGTATATGCCAAACCTCCTTGGCGGTTTTACATATAAAGATTCTTTCATATTCTTTACGGGAAAGAGAATTGTAAAGAGTCATCTTGGCTTCGTTGTTCTTACCAAGTTGTTCTTTTAATCATCTTCAAGTAGTTCATATGGCTTGTCCTTCATCAACTTTGTTTCCGAGTCTTCAACTTCAAATTAGAAATTGCCGTTTTAGATGACTTGCCATAAGTCAATATCTTTGGACTTTATGTAACTCTTAAAGCGGGCTTTCCAAAAGTAAAACCGTTGGGTTCTAGCAAAGGTGGACGACAAACTGTATTACAATTTAACTCCACTGATATGCACAAAGATCGGCGCTTACAAAGAAGTGTTACTACCTACGGTATTCCGCCCTCGGAATCCATCCCTAAGACCCGTGATTCTACTTAACCTCTAGGATCACTTAGATAACCTAGGACCACTAATAAATCCCCCTTGGAAGTTTACCAAACCCCCAACTAGATCCCTAATGATCTAGGCTTGACCCCACGAATACAAGACTTCCTTTACAACTCGATTGAACAAAAGATTAATAGATGAACCAAGTCCTAACCTAACCTAGATACTCGATTCTAAAGAAAGGGTATGAGAAAGAATACCCTCGACAAAACATACAAGTATGGATTAGGTACTTGTGTGGCTCTCCTGCGGAGATGTGCTCACTTCAATAGAATGATGAGATGAGAAGTTTGGAACACTTAGATGTTAGACTTAGAGGATATGAGAAGAGAAAAGAGAGGAAAGAATGTTTGCAAGAGGTGAGGAATACAAAGGATAATGTTGGGTATTTATAGGCGAATAGTCCCAAATTTTAGGAAAACTATTTACGTCTAGCGCGCTGCCCACGCATCAGTGCGTGGCCAGTGCGACAGATTCCCGAGTTTATTTTCGTTAGGACTTTGGTATATTAAATACCCACAATTGTACTTCACGCTATGACCTTTAAATCATTCTTATACTCAAGGTCAACCAAGTCAAATAGCCATTTTATAAAAGCGTTTGTGAAGTATTAAAAAGCCTTTTCCTTGTCCGATATCGAAAAAAGAGAAAACAACAATCGAACAAGGGTATTTTGGTTATTCCTTAAATGTAACTAGATTAGTTAGGATCCAACCAAGGTTTAAAAAAACTAGTTAGGGTATAAGGGAATATTCCAAACTTGAAGAGAAAGGGTGGATGTTATGGGGGGAACATTTGAGTTTTAAATTTCAAATCTTTAAGCACATGTTAGATAAGAGAGAAAGATAAGAATGGGGTGTAAGTAAGTTGGCATGATGTGATAGTTATGGGATGGATAGGAGCCTCTTGATCTTGTTTGAAATGAAGGATGAAGATGAGATGAAGAGAGGTAGGTTAGATAGATGAAGCGGCAAGATCAAAGGGTGATTAGAGAAGTGTGTTTGTTTAGAGAGTGAGGTGTGTTGGTTTGAAGAGAGGGAATGTGTTTGTTTGATATTTGAAATTCAATCCAAGGGAGGAGAAGAGAGTGAGGTAACTTGGATTGATGAAGTGGCTTGATCAAGGATGGATAAAGAAGTGTGTTTATTGTGTTTGTTTGAATTCAATCCAAGGATGGAGAAGAGAGTGAGGTAACTTGGATTGATGAAGTGGCATGATCAAGGGTGGATAAAGAAGTATGTTTGTTTTGTTTGTTTGAATTCAATCCATGAGAAGAGAGGTGAGTAAGGTAACTTGGATTGATGAAGTGTCTTAATCAAGGGTGAAGATCATAGAGTGTGTGTGTGTGAAATTTAAATAGTTGTGAAGAAGAAGGTAAATAGTGGATATGTGGTGGAGAATGTTTTTATGAGATGTGGAGAAGCCTATGTAGGGAATGAAGGGGATAAGAGGTACAATAAGCACAAGGAGAGTACATTGTGTAAGGGAATGTGAGTTGTCCCATGTGGGTGATATTTAAGGAAGGTTTGTGTGAAGAAGAGTTTAAGCATGAAGAAGGTTGGAAGATGATCAGTATGAAGATGATTATGTGTAGGATGAAATCAAAGGACTGATTTGGGTTTATTATCATATTACCAATAAGAGACGAAAGAGTGGGCATATGTAATTATGGGATGGTTTAAGAAAGAATTGTTTAGAGTATGTGAAGGATATAATCATTTATTTAGGTAAAAGTGTAAACAAATGATTAGGAAGGATGGGTTGTAGGATTATGTAGAAGGAGTGTTATAGGGAGAAGTGTAGGAGTTTGTAAGTCATCTTGTACATGTGAGGAATGCATGTGTGAGTTTGTAAAACATTTATAGGTAAAGAGGTGAGAAAACTCAATGCGTAATTAACCTTCAAATACCACAAACTCATTTAGTCATTTAGACTTTAATCCATGATAATCAACAATAGATTTGATCACTAATCATCTTGATGCAAACAAGCTAAGTGCTTCGCATCTCAAGTAAAGCATATCCCATAACAGGAAAGGATACGTTTACGCAAAGTGACCTTTGACTTAGTTTGACCAATAAGGGAGTAAAACCTGTTACATGATTAGGAACAATGTAAATCCGGATTAAGGTCAAATGAATACTTCTGTTTGATGGTATGTTGAAAGTAAGTTCATACTAGGTTTAGAAAGAACTTTTTCCATTGGCTAGAGACGTTTGATAAAAGATTTGAGTTGGCGTTTTGTTGAAAAACTAGAGGGTTCGTTTTTTATCCTCTCTAAGTCTATACCTCATTTAAAGTGTTCATAAATGCTCAAATATCATATACATACATGTATTGAAGTTTCACATGTGTCGGGTAAGAGGAAAGCCGACAAAGCAAAATCCTAAAATGGATTTCGCATGTGGCGCGTGATGAGGTGTCATTTTATACTTTTTTTGGGGTCATTTAACCCCCGAAATCATGCTTATATCATCATTTGGAAGGCATTTGGAGAAAATACACATGACTTGGACTCAGTTTAGGAAGAAACGGGACAAGATTGCAACTCTACACAAAGATGATCAAGATTTGACACATAGTGCGTGGAGACTGCATCACAAATCCTTGTGACGACATCAAAGTCATCAATAGACGACGTCAAGATATCTTATGACGACGTCGGAGTAGCTGACATTGAAGAAGCCCAAAGAAGATTATGCGGGTTGACGGCGTCGTAATTAATAAGTGATGCCGTCCCGACCTAATTTCTATATATAGAAACCCTAGTTTTTATGTTTTGTATGGAAAACTTTAGAGGATCGAACCTATAGTTTGTAGATACGTTTTTAGACGATTTTTAGGGTTTTATAACCCTTGTTTACCCACCATAAATCCATGTTCTCTTGATGTGAAGTCCTTTATTGCTTTTAATCTTTTGATATGTCTATGTATTGTTTGATTAATTGTTCTTCGCTTTCAATTAACATGCTTGGCTAAATATAATATGTTTTTGCTTATGATTGCATGAAACTAGTTGTTTATCTTTTCTTATTTCTTCTTGTTAATGATGTGCGCTAAGAAAACTAGCTTCTTAATTACATAGCGAAGATGTCTAGGAAAACACGGCTAGGTTATAGGATACCATGGAATAGTCTTAATTCTACCTTGCCATTTGGGTGGATTCTGAGTTAGGTGTTTAATTATCTAAATACTTACAAATTCCATTACGAGGGTGACAGGTAATAAAATTAGAGAAGATAACTAGGGAGTAGTGCATGATTAGGTAAACACATTTGTTTAACCATACAAGTATTTCATCACCTTTATTTTTCTGCAATTAGTATAGAATTAGGTGTAGTTAATTAGTTTAATCAAAACCCCCTTCAAAACCTGATATTTTACTTGTTTTCTAAAAAGTATAAAAAAACCCAAAAATACTCTTCTCCCAACCTTTAGACCTTAGTGACCATACAAGTCGAGCCTACCCAAACTATTCCCCTAGAGAATGATAATAACCCCCTGAGTCTTACCTATACTACACTACAACGGTTAGGTACACTTCCTAGGAGGGTTGTAAAACTTCGGTTTGCAATCACCCACACATCAAATTTTTGGTGCCGCTGCCGGGGAATAATCTAGGTTTCAAATTGTATCTAGCTTAGGTCTACTCACAAGATTCCTATCAAGTGAGATTTTATTTTCTTGTCAATTAGCTTTCTTGTAGTCTATCTTTTCTTCGTGTTATTTGTTTTGTAATTTCCATTTTACTATTCCATTCTTCACTATGGAGAACGCGAACCCATTTGTACCTGTTAGCCTTATTATTTTATGAAGCTAGCATCTTACACGTGAATTGGACTAGCTATAGACCAACTGCTATATGTAGGGACTAATAATATATAAGTGGGAAAGGTAGCATGTATTAGGCCTATATATACCCCTCATGACTCTCCATGAGGGGTGTGGAAGTTTATTGTTTATTTTTCTAATCTAAAATTACACACATATTCTCCGCCCTCTCTCTACTTTCTCTCACTAGAAACATGTTCCATCTTATCTTTTTTGATCAATCCCAACCCTCTAAAAAGGTGTTTTCTATCCTTGTCAATTGGTATCAAGAGCTAACCAAGGGTGTTCTTATTGTGGTTTGTTGTTTTTCGTGGTGTATGGTTTATTAAAAGCTTTTTCGTGACTTATCTTGGATAATAAGCCTACGGCTTGTGTTTGTGTGGTGTGTTTTTGATAAAAATCTTCTTCCTTCCCTCGTGTTACATCATTCTTATTGAATATCAAAAGGGTTTCGTGACTTATTAAGCTTTATTAGAGCTTATTTTAAAGCTTTTATTCAAAAAAGTGGCCAAAATTTTGATGTTATTTATGTCAAAGTTATGGTTATTATGATTGATATAGCTTAGATATAGTGAGTTTAGCAAAAAAATTTGTGAAAAAACGTTAAAAATTGTGGTTTTTGTGTGTTTCGGTTCGTGTATGCTTTTTGACAAAATCTGCGATTTGATCTAAAGGAATCTGCGGTTTGATCCAAAAATTTGCGGTTTTATCTTAAGATTTTTGCGGTTCATCCCAAAATCTACGGTTTGATCTCAAAGTGCGGTTTGATCTCAAAGTGCGGTTTGATCCAAAGTGAGGTTTGATCCAAAGTGAGGTTGATCAAAAAGCATAATCTGAGGTTTGAGCAAAAAGCGCAATTTGACTAATAATCTAACATTTGATCCAAACATCTTGTCAACTCAAAACCAATAACAAACACTTAAATTGCATCAAAAATACATCAACAAACAACAACACAACAAACACAATACATCACACTAAAACAATCCTTATCAAGATCCACCTTCACTCTTAAAGGCTAGTATTGGATTTAAATGACTACATAGATTTTCTACGATGTTACCTATTTGGTATTGAAGTAGGATTTCATGAGGAGTGTACTTATATCGTCTTTGATTCTTTCCACCTCCACAATGAAGATAACTTGTTCAGGCATATACGGTTTGTGATGAAGACTTGGATATCTAGTTGCTTTTGTGATTCTTTCTCTCTATACCCGCAAAGTAGCTATCATTTTAAGGAGTTACATTGTAGTACTCAGTGTCTCACGTAGTTGAGGATATTTGAAGAGGTTCAAGTACTTATTATACTTTGGATATTGAGGTATAGGGTGCACCGTTCTTTCTCACATGGATAGTACAAGATTAAGCCACAAGTCAGGGACTTTGCTTCATTCTCAGGTTCATTATATCGGATTGTCTCCATCAGTGGTATCAGTATTAGCCGACATAATAGATAAGGGGATTTTAATTGGGTTGATCAAGAGACATTTATAAAGAGAGTACTTTTCGACATCTTCTTATTGAGTATTGCTTATGCAATCACGAGTATATGAAGCTAAGTAAGCAGTTCTAATTGATATATGATGTACACATGTGTCGGATGATTCCTCAGTTGGTCATCATCCTGGAGGGAGAAATGTGTACATCTGGGAATTAGTTGACTTTGATGTTACCATTTTGACTACATAGAGGGATCATTTGCGTACATCCAGGACTTAGTTGACTTTGGTGTAGCAATTCACATCAACACTTTCTTGGAGGGAGAAAAGTGCATTTTCGAGACTTAATCGACTTTGGTGCTACGGTTTTGACTTCGTTAAAAGGGATAAAAGTGTATACTTTGGGTCTTTGAGCTTTATACAACAAGACTGGGATGCTTCCTAAGTGAGACGATGTTGATGATATCATCCTTTCGCACAGATTTTCCAAAATGAGAAAGAAGGTCTTTGAGCCGAGCTGGAGGAGGTTGTATGACTCAAGACTAGGGCATTAATTCTTATTAGTCTCAGGGGTGTTTGTTTAGGAGGGAGCTGAGGAATAAGAGCCTACTAGTTGAGGGAGTAAAAACTCAACTAGACACTGCATAAGAAGTTCATAGCAGAATTCGTATCTAAGCCGAATCATTCAGATGAGAGAACTTCAAGGATGATGAATGAGAAGCAGATTTTGGAAAACTTCGACATGACCAGAAGTGCAAGAAATGAAGCTTTTTCAAGACATGCAGCTAATTCAGAAACTTCAAGATGACCAGAAGCGTATGAAGAAAGTTTTTGAAGACATGTCAGGAAGTTATGAGCAGAATTCCAATCAAGACCGAGATCATCGGTAGAGAAAACTTCTAAGTCATCCTCAGCAGTATGATTACAATGTATTCGTCTACAAGCTAAAGAAATAAAGCTGGAGTATTCAAGAAGATCAAGATCATTGAAGACCATCTCAAGGAATATTGGACTTCATTCTTATCATTTTACTTTATTTGTGCTTATAAGAAACATTGTAATCAATTCACGTGTGACACCATCTTGAAGGGAGATTGTTAGCCTTATTATTTTATGAAGTTGGCGTCTTATATGTGAATTAGACTAGCTATAGACCAACTGCTATACGCAGGGACTTAATAATGTATAAGTGGGAAAGATAGCATGTATTATGCCTATATATACCCCTTATGACTCTCTATGAGGGGTGTGGAAGTTTATTGTTTATTTTTCTAATCTAATATTACACACACATTCTCCACCCCTCTCAACTTTCTCTCACTAGAAACATGTTCTATCTTATCTTCTTTGATCAATCCCGCCTCTCGAAAAGGTGTTTTCTATCCTTTTTAGAACACACCCCACCAAACGGTCTCTGTGCTAGGATTACCCAAGAGCTCAATGAGCTCCATGCAATCTCAGCCATGATTGATTCTCGTCTTGAGAATATTGACCACATACAAATAAAAATACCATCACATGTCCCTATTGAGAAATTATTTAATGATTTTATGGACTCACCTGACATGCTTGAAATGGATGACTTAGAATCCGATAATAAATCTATAGATACACCCATTGCTTCTCCCTTTTTGAATTCGGATGATGAGTTGGATGATGGTGAATTGCTTAATGAGTTAGATGAGTATGGGAATACGGAATTTTTTTACCCTAATAGGATCATTAATAGCATGGATGGTGAAAATTTGGCATTTCAATTATGATTGGTTTTAGGAAGTTTGTTTCTTATTTTGATCCCTTTTTTTCAATGAACATATTTACGTGTAAAGCATATAAAACTATAATGGTAGAACGACTCGAAAGCACAGGAAGAAACCTGGTAGCTATTGTTAGGGATGTTTATGTGTTTGTTGGAAGTTTCACCTATGTTACGGATTTCGTAGTATTAGAGGACATGTGGGAATTTATTGAAAGTGATATGTCGGAAGTCGTGATGGGAAGGCCTTTCTGAGCTATCACTCAATTAGAATATGATTGTGTTAAGGGTTTGATTTCATTTACTAGGATCTTTGACACTTACATATTTTGGATGCCTCGCACGATACATAGGCTTAAAAACCTTTCATGGAGTAAGGCCCGCCTATATTAGTACTTAGCCAACGAGATTTGATGAGCGACCTTAAGTATTCCCACGAAAAGAATAAGTTGATGTACAATAATTGCTTAAATCTAGGTCTCGAATACCAAATTGAAGAGGATATGAAAGAATGGCTCACCCGTGGACATGTGAGCGTTGACAAAGTCACGTAAGGAGTATGATTGTACAGTTTTATACACGTAAAATATATCACAATATAATATAATCCTAAGAGTAATTAAGAAAATTACCAAGTTACCCTTGATAAAATTCACTCTCAAAAATATATAATATAATATATAATATGTATATTTAACCGGGTAAGTATGATCACCCGGGTCGTTTCCCCAACGACTAGTGAAATTGAAACCTCGTTTAAGCTTGGATTCTGATTTGAATAAAGCAAAGATATTTTTGATAATCTATATCTACTAAATAAAAGCAATTTAAACAATTAAACAAATACGGGAAACAAATAAAACGTGACAATTAAGCAAGTAAACTAAATTCAACCCCTAAAAATGTAAACTAAAATTCTAAACCTAAGTTAAGACAAAAGAAAATTTTAGGAAAAAGAAAAACATTTTTTTGGATTTTTAGATTGAAAGATATGATTATTCTAAAATTTAAACTAATTAAAAACTATAAAAATAATAAAACTATTAAAAATAAAGTCCTAAAAATTTTATAAAAATTACACTAGATAAAGAAAATGTGCAGAAATAATATAAAAATAAAAGCCCTAATTTTTATCTTTTTTATAAAAGTTTAATTAAACTAATTAAAACCTTACCCTAATTATTAATTAGAAATATAAAACTAACTTAGGGACTAACTGTGTTAAAGACTTAAGGACTAACGGGGTTAAAACATTTAACGAGCAAGGATTAACGAAGAAACAACTAAAACAGAAAAATTACAAGAATGGTCCCTGAGGACCTAACCCGATAACAATCAAAGTCTAATTATAAGCTCAAATTTTAAAATTGCTTATTACTAAAAACTTGAAAGAGCAAAGTTGTAAAGGAAGCTAGTGGGAACAAAATTAATAAAAGTTACTTGAGCTGAAGTTAACAAATAAGCTCAATAAGAGCTTATTTTTGACTGACCTCAGAAAGGACGGCTTAACCCTTGGTTTTACTTATTAAGCTCTAAAAAGCTTATTTTTAGCTCAAAATTAAAAAGGAAAAGACTTCTAAAAAGCTTATATGA
>BQNB010095143.1:0-25940 GCA_026074375.1 Tanacetum coccineum
TAGATATGATGATGACACGACCTTTAATTTGGTCGTGGTGGTGGTTGGTGGATCGTGGTGGTGGTGGTTGGTGGATCGTGGTGGTGGTTGGTGGGTTGGTGGGTTGGTGGTGATAGAATAACAAAAAACACTTGTGGTGGCGGTTGGTGGGTGGGTCGTCGTGGCGGTGGTTGGTAGATCGTGGTGGCGGTTGTTGAAAGATCCATCAATGGAGTAATTTGGGGGGAAAATTAGGGTTAGGGTTAGGGGATTGAGAGAGATTGTGTGTGTGTTTTGGTAGAAGAGTGAGAAATGAAAAAATAAAAATGACCATCTTACCCTTGATGGGTATTTCTTTTTTTTAAAATAAAAAATGAGGTTTTAATCTACACCATAGATCTATTAGATATGGAAGGGCAGAATTAGTTCATCAGGTCTATGCCATTTTTTGGGTCTATAAGGAACTTTTGGCATACTACAAGCCTATCTTACGATATTATGGAAGTGACCGATACTTTTCATATTAGAATTAGAATTATAATTTGGATTTGAATTTAATGTAGAAGAGATAAAAAATATAAGAAATAAATTATATTATATTTTAAAATAAAAACAATAATAAATAAATGTTACAACTGAAATATGATATCATTAGTAGTTGAAATGTGTTACACGTGTAACAATGTAACAAAATGGAAAGCAACCTCGCCATATAGCAAGGATTTGTGTACAGAAAATATATAGGCTTCATGGATAGATCCAAAACTCATGCACAACAATCAAATGACAGATTTGAACAAAACCCCAGGCCCCACATCCCTAACCCCTTAAACCGAACACACCCTAAAAATAATACGACTACCTAAAAACACCTGAAAGACACCAATCCATAAACAAATTATAAAGCCGTTTGACGAAGCGATTATCGGTGTTGATCGGTTCTGTTAGTTCGGTTAATTTTTTTTTGTCAAATCGAAAGAACCGAACTAAAATTCAACTGAACCGAACCGAAAACTAGATTTGAATTCGGTTCGGTTTTCAAACCGAATTACACCATTTATTTAAAAATAATAATAATTATATAGAGTAGTTTATTTAGCAAAAAAAAATTTATTTCAAGCATAAAAAGTGTTTTTTATATTTTTTTTTTTTATTTAGGATAAATTTTGAATGGTCTTGTATATATATATTAGTTATATATTATATTATATATAATATGATAATATATTTAGATTATAAATATATGTATATATTTTATTATATATATATATGATCTATTGTACTATATATAAATAAAGTATTAAATTCGTTTTTGCGGATCAGATTGTCAAGACTCATTATTCAAACGCGTGATAAAAACGAAAACCGAATTTGTGCTAGGTTCGGTTCGGGAGTTCTGGTTTTGACAATTCGGTTTCAAATTCATATTAGTTGTTCGATTTTTCGGGTTTTTTCGATTTTTACTGCTACCACTCTAGAAGCAACTTGAGCACCTCTTTGATGTCTGTGTAGCGCGAGTGGAAGCGTCTTTAATTCCTTGGTGGTTTTTTCACGATTCTTTATTCTTTATTTGAACTAAACTAATAATCTCCGTAGTCATTTTTTTTCATCATCTTAGCTCTTTTTGTTGATTGATGCATATGACCTATTTAAGCTTGATCACTTTGCTTGGAACTTTTTATTTGAATTAGACTTGTATACTTTTCAGAAACAGGGCCATCACAAATCTCTTTACTTGATAAGTTTGGATCCAGCCGAAGAACAAAAGCTATAATCCTTTTTACTAGGGGTGTTGATCGTTCGGTTATCGGGTTGTTTGATTAGTTCGATCAAAAATTTTTTTTGAGTTGAAACGAATCTTAAAATTGAATTTGAATTCGGTTCGGTTTTCGGGTTGACCCGAATTACATAATTTATTAAAAAAAATTAATTACATAGATATTTAGCAAAAAAATAATATTTCAAGCATAAAAAATGTTTTTTTATATGTTTAAAAAAAATCAAACATAAAAAGTGTTTTTTTATATTATGATAAAATTTTAAAGGTCTTTTTATATATATAAATATATAACAAATATATATATTTATATAAATTCGGTTTTCGGTTCGATTTTCGGTTTAGATTGGCAAACCCATATCCAAACCGAAAACCGAATTTGTAGTTCGGTTCGGTTCGGTTTTGGAAATTTTGGTTCGGTTATAAGTTTGGTTCGTTTGTTTTCGGTTCGATTCGTTTTGATTTTCGGTTTTTCTGCTCACCCCTGCTTTTTACTTTTCATCGGCCATATCGATTGTAGTTCTAAAGGTGAATGGATAACGAAAGACTTACCATCCAATGTGTTTCGAAATCTTGTTTGACATTGTAAGAACTAAATGCTTACCAAACACAATAATATATTAATGCATCATGACCAAATTAGTTATAATAAATATTGATATGACTAAGAGAGATTGATATGACGAAGAGAGGCCAAAAAGTATATTGTCACACGACGTGACATATATTAAGTACGTGGAAGTTTATATATAGGCATCATTTGGTTTTGAAAATTTGTTCAGATTCTATTTGACAATCGGCTATTTTGGACATCCTACTCCTATTATTTTGTTTTGTATTCTCAAAAACCGACAAAAAATCACATGTTAAATGTCTTGAGGAGAAAAAAAAAACAGACAACCCAAATACAATGGATGATATCAAAGAATTATAAACGAGCGTTTAAAAACGTTTTTGAGCAACTAACGGTTAACGTGTTGCACCAGATATTTGTTTGGAAACAAGCAATTAGCCTTTTAACTTTTTTTAAACGCTCCAAATCTAAATGTTACTTTTAGTAGCATTTACGAGTAATTAGCGTTTTCATTTACTAATTATGACTATAGAACAATGCTATCAAACATTTTATCAAAACAAACAACTACTGATTCATGCTACTGCTTTTTGCTAACGCTATCTTCACCAAACATAAATAGGTACACTAAGGAGGATTGGAGACATCTTTTCCGGCCTAAGCGGCAATCACGTGGTTGTTCCAGCCTTTTTCCCGGCCATCCAAAAATCGGTCTCTTTTGCGGTTTTGAGCAATGTTTTGAAACCCAGTTCGACCCGGCCGGTTGAACCGGTTTTGGTCGGAAAAACGGGTCAATTTAAACCGGGACGAGTTTTATTTTTTTGTGGTTTTTACAAATAAGGCAAGTTAATTACATATACTTGTGACGTAATTTTATTTTAACATGTTATATTTGTTAGTATATAGTTTTTAGGCTCAATATATGAATTATTCATGATTTATATACTAACAAATATATTACGTAATTTTATTTTAACAATATAGGAAGGATAGAGAGAGAATGGTCTTCCACTCAAAATTCAGCAAAATGTCACATAATTCATTTTGACTGCCATGTAGGATTTTCCATCTTTGACTTTTTTTTTAATCCCAAAACATAACAACCCATTCATTATATTCTCCCTAACAAATCAACCGTCTCTTTTTTCTCTCCGATCCACCAAATTCATAACCTAAAATATATTCATCAAATCACTCTAAAAAATTAAAATCTAAAGAATATTCATGAAATCGATCTCAGATTCATAATAAACTAATTGAATCATATGCAAATTACCCGATTCAATGAATCAAAAAACCAAACACAATTAGGAAAAAAAATAATACCTGGATCATAATTATACACGTTCAATTACCCAATTAAATTCATCATTACCCCACACAAATCCATCAAATGAATCAGGAACCAAAAAAATGAACGAAGAAACTCCGGATCAGTATGATATGTGGCCTTCAAATAAAAGCTTCGTCACGAAGGAATTATGTGTAGCTCTTTCAAGGGTAAACATCAAGAAAGGTTTAAAAGTATTATGTTGTGACAACGTTGTCTACAAAGAAGTACTTTATAGAAATCTCCTAAATTGCACTTTAAAATTTATAAGAACGTTAAACTTTTATTTTGATGCTACAATTTATGAAATTTAAATATTTTATTTTTTGTTACTTATTTAACAACGATATATTAATGTCATTGAAAATTTATTTAGTATATTTTGTATTAAGGGTGAAAATATGTTCTCTATTTTGATGCAACATACATCTAATTTTTTATAACTCAATGCTCCTTTGTTTTACAGTCAACATTGCTCGCTGTGATTTTTATCAAGTGTATATAAGCTTTAACATTTATCTAAGGCTTTTTTATGCCTTATGCTAAATTATGACATCATTTTTAACAAGCTTAGATTATCTATTCTATAATGTGAATTTATCTACCTTTTAAATCTATTTAATAATCTCTAAACAATTTCTTAAAGCAACCCGTCCAACGGACGGGCCTGCGGCTAGTATATATATATATATATATATATATATATATATATATATATTATATATAATATAATTTTTATATTTATATATATATAGAGAGAGAGAGAGAGAGAGAATACTTCTTTTTAAAAAATTCAAGTATAAGTTTGAATAAGATAAATTTTTTGCCTATATACTACATAGAAAAATTTTTTGATTTACGTTTTTATCTCAAAAAATGCACGTTTGATTAGGTCCAGGTTAGGAGCTTATGGGCGAAAAGCTCCACATAATCTTTAATGAGCTCTTAGATTTCAAATAGTCCTTTGTTTAGCATCCTACTCATACTTTACTCTATCATTTTTCGTTCTTCGTGAATTTCCGCCAACGCTTAGCCTAAAAGTTAAAGAACAAGCTAGAGCTTAACATGCTCGATCGGGTCAAAATTTATCCTTATTCTACCCGGTAGGAAAGTCAAAATTGTAACAAAACACTTATTTTATTTTTGAAATTTTTGAAATTTTTTATTTTTTTGAAAATTTTGAAAATTTTTATTTTTTTGAAATTTTGGTGGTTATAAAACCGGTGATTACCGTGTGAACTGATAAACAACGGCTGCCCAGGCACAATTCTAAATCGATATGATTTCATCCTCCCCATTACTAAACTAACATTGTCCTCTAATGTGAGATTCCCCATACTAATTTCAAGATATTCTTGATATAAATGGGGTCTCTACGAAATCTAACGCCGTTTATTAAGATGCAAAGAATAAACGTTAAGTCGATAAGATTTTCGGATATCGGATTCCTAAATGAAGATGAGGATCTGGATAGCTCGCATATGATGATCGGACAAAAATCATGAATCACCGAGCGTCTTCAAAATCGGGCTCAAATCCTGGCAATAAAAAATCAATTTAAAACACGGAAACCCGAGAACAAAGAAAGAGTCGAGCCTCCTCACATTCATTTGTTCGAAAAAGATTAAGAAGATAGAAAGCTTGTTTTGTTAACCCGACGTTCATGAGCTTGACTGACTCGAATTATAGTTGTCCATGGGGAAGCAAATAGGAAAGAAAATCTCAATCGGGTTTTCATTATGTTTGGCGTATAAACATTAAAGCACATGAAAGTTCCATCCGATTGAGATGCACCAGCTCTCAAGTGGAGATGCGGGCGTCAAAATGGTGCTTCACTCCGGTGGAGAGAAGATAAAGGAGATTCTCCCACAGGAGGTAGGTGCGATACGGGAGAAAAGTCCAAATGACAAATGTGAAGGAATCGTCATCTTCAACATTTTGAGAAACATTAATCTCACCTCCCCCTGGGTCAAAACATTCATCTTCATTAAGCTCATCAAAATTATTTATCACGGGTGCATCGGGCTCAATAGCGAAGGTAAAACGCTCATACTCAGGAATAGGATCTTCGTAAAGTAAGTCGTCAAGAAAAACGATATCCCATTCCGAGTCTAAATCACTCTCAATACCCGGAGGTATCGAGTCTTCTGGAACAAGAAATGTATCAACCGGCTCTACAAGAAAGTCACTATCCACAACGGGAATAGGATAAGAGGAGGGATTTTCAAGCACAAAAGGAATAAATGGAGTGAGTTTCAATGCTTCGATCTTATCAACGAGAAGATTGAGTTTTAATAATTTCTTACGAAGAATCTTGTCCTCTATTTGAAGAATATCATTGTCATTTTCTCCTTCTTCTTCATTAAAAACGTCTTCATCATTTCCCGGTAAAATTGGATCAATAAAATCGAGTTCACCGACGAACTTCTCGAGAAGAAAATCAATCTTAGGAGATGTGATCGAACTATCTCAACTAAGCAAAGAGTTAATAAGTCCGCATTTAGCATCAAAATGATCACAAGACGGCACATCACAAATATCTTTGAAAATACCTTTAAACTCACTTGGGAGTGGGACAAGGTTCTCAACACTAGTCTTTTCCGTTTCCGAAATAGTGTTAAAATGCTCGTCCCCCATACTTAGAGAGTTATCGGGCTCCTCGATCGGTAAGTCTGGTGTGATTACTTTAGGCTTTCTATATATCACAGTATACTCATCTTCACCATCGTAAAAGGTAGGACGATTCCAACTTGGACTATTAATAAATTCCGATAGTTCCTCATTAATATTTCGCACATCTTCAAGGAGTTTACTCATCAATTCTTGAATATCCTCTTGTTGATAATGCTCGTCCGTAACAGCATGCTTAATTTCGCCAAATCTTTCCCAAGCTATCAATAAAACCTTTGGTGTTACTCCAAAAGGTATCCGATTAAACTTCCTTAAGAAGGTGTAAATGTCTTTCATTAACACTTCCACATCGTCGATCATAGAATAATTCCCATATGGAATAAAACTTTGAATTGCCGGCTCCTCCTACTTTGGTTGAATTCCTTTAAGAATTTGCAAATCATTCATAAGCTTAAGTAGCAATTCTTGCATATCTTCAGGTTGATTCTGCTCTTCTTCCACAGCTTACTTAATTTTAAGAAATCTCTCCTCAGCTAGTAATAAAGCCATGCACTTTTTGTCAGGAGGTATATGATCATACTTCTTTAAAATGGCTTGAATGGTTTCCATTAAGTTTTCTCTAGCTTGCAACAATTCCATATCCGTTGTTTGAGGAGGATAATGAATTTCGAGAAACTGCGGGAGTTGTTATTGGTCAAAACCGGAATAAATCAGATCATAACAAAAATTAGGATCATAATTTTGGTTCATTGGTTGACACTGAAAATTTTCATGAAGAACCCCGCAATTTTCACAAAGAAATTATTGTGGTTAACTTGGAAAATAATGTAGAGGTTGGTTAAATCCAAAGTCTTGATTGTAACAGGGACCCTGATCATAGACGGGTGTGTTCCTTGTTTGACAATCGTAACCCGGATGAGAGTTCCCTCCACAAAATTCACACGAGTATGTCTCGTATTGGTATTGTGGAGGTTGGTTGAAGAAGTTCGGTGTTTCATTATAAGAATAAGGATTTGGGTCATAGACAAACTCATTTCCGGATCCTACACTGCTACAGCTCGGACAGTTTCCACCATTAAACGGACCTCCACAATACGAGCAACCAAAATGGTTATACGAAGACATGTCGAAGAATTAAACGGATAAGAGGATAAAGAAGATAAGAATTAAATGTAATAAGAGGATAAAGAAGAATATTTTTAGATTTTTAATAATATATGAGAAAATTAAAATAAGAAAGAAAAATATTTTTGGTAACCGAAAATCAAACGTGCACGGTAGCTCTCTAAAAATACGTACAAGAAAGCGGAGGAGTTGGTAAGCGCGAGGCGCTATTTAATAACCCTTCTCCTTTTGGGTGATGTTGATCAAGCCCGCCTTAAACTTAAACCCGCCTTAAACTTTCCTTATAGCACGTAATCTAAAGGTGAGCCGTAACAACAATTAACAAATGGTTATTTTTAATATTAAAATAAAAGAAAATAGAAGTGTAAAATATTTTGTATTTTTTATATTTAAAAATATTCACAAATGGAAAATAACTTCACGAGGAAGGTTCTTCAAAACACTAATCTTCGAACGAAACGCGAAATTCGTTACACACTTCCCCAGCAACGACGCTAAAAATTTGATCCGTCCGAACATAATCTATATAATATAATATATAAGTATATAAGGATAAGACAATTATAGTATAGTAAGTATTTTCCGTCGGATTTAAGAAACAAACTTTTAACCAAAGTTGTCTCAAAAACCTCCCGGGTCGTTTTCCCTCGACGAAGCGTGAATTAAAAATCGGTTAAGTCCGTGATCGTGCGTTTTGAATGGTTTTAAAGATTTTTGATTTGGGTTTTCTAAATCTTACTAAATATAAATGACAAGTAGATAAATGAACGAAAACAAGTAAACAAGAAATGAAAATTAAACACGTAAGCATTAAATGTAAACGGGAATTAAAAACGCGACATTTAAAGCCTAAATTATCTAAAATTAAACCTAAAATGAATTTTTCTAATTTTCCGAATCCTATTTTACTAACTTATAAGAAAAGGCTAAAGAAATTTTAAAACGAGAACACTTAAAGCTTGAAAACGAAGAAAACAAGAACGGGAACGAAATCCCGTTCTTTAAAAAGTAAAATTTCAAAATATTAACCTTACGAGAGCAAATCTATTTTTCCTAGGTCCTAAATGATAAAAGAAAATTTTCTAAAAAAGAATTTTATTTTTTTGAATTGAATTTTATTTAATATGATTTAAAAACAGTATTAATTAAAATTAATTATTAAAAATAGTAAACAAATTTATAAAAATCTGAGAAAAATCTAAAAAATACTTTGAGTAATAAGGAATTTAAGAAAAAAAAACGGGGTTATCATCTTGTTGAATAAGCTGGTAATAAGCTAAAAAGGGCTGAAAAGGAAAAAAAGTAAAAAAAGGGTTAAAACATTAATCAATGCACCTTAAGACAGAAAAGTCCCAAGGGCGTAGTTGGTTAAGTGTGTGTGTGTGTGAGGTACAATAAAGGGTGAGTGGGTAGAGGTCAGGGGTTCGAGCCTTTCTCACCCCTGACTTCCCTACTCCTCTTTTTTTCTTTTTGAAAAACTTTAAAAACAAAGTTATAAATAAGCTGAAAACTAACAACTTTTATAAAAGAATCTACTTTTAAAACTAAAGAATTAAGCTGAAAAATGGCTTATTAAAACAGACAAAACACATTTAACTACTTTTTGGTGTTTTTCAAAACTGAGGCTAACTAAAAAGCTAAGATAAGCTAAGTTTTAAGCAGATGAAGCTATCACTACCCTATAACTAAACTAATAAGCAGGTTTGAGCTAGAAGCAGGCAAAAAGAATAAGCCATAAGCTAAAAATCGAATATAAGCACTTGGGAAAAACTACTAACCAAACAGACCTAAAAGGCTAACTTTAAGCTTATTTTTCTATAAGCAAATGGATCCTTATGGCAAAAAGCTCTATACCTACTTAAACCTTAACCTATAAGCTATCTAAAACTACTTTAAAAAAAACAATTTGAAAATCAAATGATTAATGAAAAATCCAATTGAAAAATGCTTAAATACTCAGTAGGAGCTGAGTGAACTTATTTATTTGAAAAGACAAAGTGTTGTTTTGTAGCTTAAAAACATATATTAAGATAAGCTTTTTAAACAAAATTAAGCCCTAACCTATATATTATGTCCTACAAGCTACTTGTGCACCAATTTTGAGAAGCTAAATCCTGAATTTTAAGCTAGAAAACGGCCATTTGGCTATTCTACTATCTGATGCATATGCCACTTAAAGGACTAAAAACTTAAATCAAATATATGCAGAGCTAACAACTTAGTTTTTACACATTAAAAACAACAGCATGAAGGTAAAATGATTAACTAATTCAGCTAAAACAAAGTTAAGCTTAAAATGCATTAAGCCTTGAGCTTATTTCCACAGATTCAAACAACTAACTTACTAATTTGATTTTAAACCTAAAAATGACTTAAAACAATGATTCATAAACTCAAAAGTGAAGTTAAGAAATGATTTAAAAAGGCCAAAAGGTTATGGCCAATACTAACTTAAGTTAGTACTGCCATAAGCCAAACACACCTTTAAATATTTTTAACCCCATTTTTAGCTTATGAAACTGAAAATTAAAGAATAACCTGTAAATACCAGATAATAAAAAGCTTGTAACAAATCTATTAAGCAGATTAAAGCAACCTAATAAGCAGACAAACAATAATCATATAAAGTAAGCTTAAAAGAGAGAAATGAAATGTACCTTAACCCCTTTGCACCAAACAGGGATAATAAGGCTCTAAGAGCTAATCAACAAGCTCTGGCTTGTTATAAACAAGCCAGTAAGTCTATAAGCCCATCCACAATTGGCTTATCATCCATATTTAAAAGCTTTGGTAATTTGGGGAGGAATTAAGTGATCAACAAAGCTCAATTAAGCTTTTAAAAGCTTAACTGGGTACAATTAGCTAAAATAGTAAGAGTAGCTTAAAAGGAGCTTAAAAAGAGCTTATGGTGATTTTAAATAGAATTGCTTTAAGAAAGAACTTGGATTTAAAAGATGAAATTAAATGAAACTGAATTTTATTGAAAACTTAGAGAATTACAATACTTGAAAGAAATATTATATGAAATTAAATACATAAGCTAAAAAAATGTTTAAGCTAAAACTAAATCTACCCTAAGCTACTCCTACTCCTAGATCTAGATAGCTTCATCTGTGTGAGCTTCTCCTCTATTTATACTGATGTGTGGAGTCTTCTAGATCCAGGGATGATCCTCATCTTTAATTTCATCCTTTGATCACTAACTGCCTCTCAATCAATTTGATCATAGTCGTTTGATAGCCTCCACGCATAATTAACCAATAGGAATGCACGGGATTGCCAGCATGTCATTCTTTTTTACGTCAGGGATGACGTATTGGCTTCTAGAAAGGATAACTTCTACTTAAAGAAGGTTAATTGGAGCAGGGTAAATGTGGTTGACTTGGGCTAAAGGGGTTTTGGGTTTGTTGGTTTTATTTTGGGCCACAGTAAAAAGTAAAAGGGTTAAGGGTTTATAATTCATAATTAACGACTGTTAGTCCTAAACTTAACAAAGGACTAACGGTGTCATTGTTTTTAGAGCTTTTGGTGAATTTGAGTTAACAATAAATGTCTTTTTGGTATTTTGATGGTTTTGTCTTTTAGTGGTTTGATCAATGTTGATCTTTTGTTGACTTTTTGTAGAAAACTTCTCGGCTCTTGTGCACTCTTTCCTTCTCGTGTTTGGCTTTGTCCGTTTTTGCTTTGATTTTTGTCCATTTCTTTAATATCTGTACCTGCACATACACAAACACAAAAACAAGCATATATTTGCCATTTTTACATGTTTGTGGTCTTTTGGGTTTGTTTTACAAGGAAAAAGGTATGTGGAAAATAGCACATACCAAATTCCCCCATATTAAGGTATTGTCGTGTCCTCACGCAATGCTATAAGTAAGCACTTAGAAAACTAAGAATCTCGATCCTCCTCGACTAATTACCTCGAAAAGTAAACCACGCCCCCAAAAGCAAAAAACATACAAAAAAACATAACAATAAAACCACAGACAACAAAACGATACACCAACACCACCTAAAAACTGTTCAAACAACCCAACCACAAGTACATAAAATATTCAAACTAAAACAAACCCATCAATTTTTTATAAGAGGCAAAAAGAAGTAAAAAATTTAACTTACACAAAAAAAGGGCAGAGACTTATCTCTACCTTTTAATTAATTCTTGTTTTTATTATTTTTTATCTCTTCACTTTCTTGATATTATTATCTTAATTATTACTTTTATTTCTCTTATTTTTATATACTTTTCTTTTCTATTTTTTTTCTTTATTTTTTTTTCTATCTTTTTTTTTGTTATTTTTTTCTTTTCATTTTGTAATTTTCTTATATTTTCTTTTTTATTATTTTCGCTTTTTTTTTTTTTTCTTTTTTTTTCTTTTTTTTTTTTTCTTTTTTTTTTTTTTTTTTTTTTCTTCTTTCTTTCTTTTTTTTTTATTTATTTTTTTTTTTTTTTTTTGTTTTATTATTTTTTTTCTTTTTATATGATTTTACTTAATTTTTTTTCCCTATTTTGTCTCTTATAATTTTTTTTTTTTTTTTTTTTTTTTTTTGTTCTTTTTATTTTTCTTTTTTTCTTCTATCACTTTATAATTTTATTATTTTAATTCTCTATATCTTAAAACACTAAAAATCTACATTAAATATTTTATATAATAAATTAACATTAAAATAAATTTCATTTTTTTTAAAGGCATTTTTTCTTAATTATTTTTTTTAAACACAAAACAAACAATACTCTTAAATCTAATCTTAAAAGATTCTCTCAGATATTTTTTTAATAGCTAATTTTTATTAAAAAAAAAACAAAATTTTAAAAGGCACCAAAAAAAGTGTCAATAAAAAAAAAAAAAAAAGCAAAACTAAACGTACCAAAAGAGTGGGGGAGCTCAACATCAACTAAAAAAACTAAAGTTCAACATAGGACTAAGAGACAAACTGACTAAACTTAAAAAGGGGAAAAGAGACAGACAAGACACAGCCCCATAAATTCAACACCCGAACACACAAAACTCAAATCAAAACACAAAGGAAAGCAAAAGACAAAACGGAGCTACCCATACGCTACCGGAAAAACGACCGACCAGCAGCGAACAAACAAGTGAACGTCTCTAAGTCACCTCAATTACTTGCTCATACGTCGTTTTGGACTATAGCCTCCACAGCATAATTACCCAACTCGGAATGCACGGGATTGCCATCATAGTCATTCTTTTTACGTCAGGGATGACTATTGGCTTCTAGAAAGGTAACTTCGAACGTAAAGAAGGTTAATTTGGAGCAGGATCCAATGCGATAGGGAACCTGACATGTTGAACCAGATGAAAAGTGGATTCCGAACAGCTCCTTTTCTTCTCTCTAATAATCTTTGTTGTGACCCGGTATTTTTAAACAACTCTTCTGCTGCTTGGAGCTAAAGGGGTCTTTGGGTTTGCCTGGTTTTATTTTGCGGAGGGCCATAGTAACCAAAAAGTAAAAGAGGTTAAGGGCTTTATAATTCACAATTAGCGAGCCGTTCGCCCTCAAACATAACAAAGGACTAACGGTATGCAGTTGACTTTTTAGGGGGCTTATTCTGTGAATTTTCGGAGCTTAAACAATCAAAAGGATCTCTCTTTTGGTAATTTTTGATGGTATTTCATTTAGTCGGTTTGACCAATGTTGAAACACTATGTGTGACTTCTTTTGCTAGAAAACTTCCTACACAGGCTCTTAGTGCACTCTATCCCTTACGTCATTCAAGGGATCGTCCACCAATGCTTGCCATAGGAAGATATCCTCAATGGCAATCACGTTTCTTAAGATACATTGATACAAGACCAAATGGTGATGCTTTGAGGAAATGCATTTTGAAAGGTCCATACCAACCCACTACTGTCACAATCCTAGCCGTACCTGCAACAGAGAATTCTTCAGCAGTTCCAGAACGAACAGTAGTTGAGACAATCTTGACTATGTCTCCTGAAAACAAAGCTCATTATGAATCAGAAAAGGAAGCAATCCATTTGCTATTGACTGGAATTGGGGATGAAATCTACTCAACTGTTGATGCATGCAAAACCGCTCATGAAATGTGGATAGCAATTGAAAGGCTACAACAAGGTGAATCTCTCAACATTCAAGATGTCAAGACTAATTTGTTTTGGGAATTTGGAAAATTCACTTCTCATGATGGAGAGTCCATGGAGTCTTACTACTCCAGCTTTTACAAGATGATGAATGAAATGATAAGAAACAACTTGACAATTGCTACGATGTAAGTCAATGTTTAGTTTCTTCAACAACTTCAATCAGAATGGTCAAGGTTTGTGACAATTGCTAAGCAATAACACGACTTGGATACAATCTCATATCAAAAGCTCTTTGACGTTCTAAAACAGTATCAAAAGGAAGTTAATGAAATTCATGCTGAGAGAATAGCCAAGAATGCTAACCCATTAGCACTTGTTGATGCAGCTCAACAATATCCAAAACCTTATTATCAAGCACCAAAATCTCACAAACCATATGCACTAACATCAAAACAATCATCTTCCATCAGATCTAATGCATCTACCAAATTTAAAGGCAAAGAGATAGACAAACCAATCACACCTCCATCTGAGTCAGCTTCTAAAGAAGACAGTGATCCTGAACAAGCTTAGTGAGATAAGCATATGCAGAAAAATTTGGCACTCATTGCAAAGTACTTCAAAAAGATCTACAAACCTACCAACAACAACCTCAAAACTTCTTCAAACTCCAGAAACAAGAATGTAGATACTACTCCAAGGTACAAGAATGACAATCAGACTAGATTGTTTGGGAATTAAAGGACAATGACAGTTGCTGGGGCTAAGGAGACTGTAGGTAGTTAGGTAGTGCAGCAGACTAGGATACAGTGTTTCAATTGCAAGGAATTTGGTCACTTCGCTAAGGAATGCAGAAAACTAAGAAGGGTGAAAGACTCAACGTATCACAAGGAAAAGATGTTGCTGTGCAAACAAGCTGAGAAAGGTGTTCCATTACAAGCAAAGCAAGCTGATTGGCTAGAGGACACAGATGAGGAGATTGATGAACAGGAATTGGAAGCACATTATAGCTATATGGCAGAGTTGGCATAGTTAGATATACGACCTCAAGATATCTCATAGAAAAATCATATCTAAATAGTTAGTAATCTGTAATCATTCAAAGCAGATTAATAGAAGTTATTATTTAGTTCTACATTTTTTTTCTTAGTACTTGTTTTAAGATTCCGCATTAACACATAGTATTCATAATCAGTGTTTCTATATAGTCAACTGTATTTATACATCTTGGCTATCATCCTTAATAGGCTGCAGAGATCTATTCCTAAGGGACTCACATTTAATTGCAAATTTAAAACTTGATGTTGATGAAAATAAAAAGATTTAAAAGCTATTAAAGAAAGCAAATGCATCACTTGCTCATGAATTGAAAGAGTGCAAATCTATTCTTGCGGAAACTAGTAAAACTCTAGTAGAGTCTAATAGTATTCGGGATAGTAGTTTAGTTGCACTTCAAATTAAACAGACTAAGTTTGAGAGGTACAAGGCCTTAAATGACCATATAGTTGACTGACAAACTTGAACATAAGTTAAATGAAACTCTAGGACTATTAGCTCAAAAAGAGATTGACATAAAAGAAGGTTTAAAAGTTAAAGCCTATGAAATTTCAGTTGTCAAAGAGAAACATGATGGGTTAGTCAAACAGAGTCTTTTAACAAAGTCACATTTTGAAGGAATTGTTAAAGAGAAAACAAAGGTTATAACGAATTTGAAACTTAAGGAAGAAAAATACATCGACAAAATGCTTTCAATGGAAAAGCAATTAAAGTTTTTGAATGAAATTATTTACAAAAGTAATCAATCAATTCAAACCATACATATGTTAGCTCCTAAAGGCCCAACATTCAATGGTAGACCCACCTTTGCAAATCCAATGTACCTCAAAAAGGCTCAATATGAGAAGCCATGTTTGTATAAGATCCCATATGACCAATCTGATCCTGCAAACAGACTCGTCCCCGATAGGGAAGAGACTCTGACTCTTAAAAAAGAGAGTCGATCAAAATTGAATAAAGACTTAGTGAGACCTTATGACTATACAAAGCTAAATAGTCTTTATGAAAATTTTAAACCAGCGTCACAGGAATATAATGAACAGTTGGCACATGCAAATGAAGTAAGGAAAAAAATGTAGAGAAAATATTTTATGAAATTTAAACCAAATATTTTCAAAACCATAGGTTTCTTACCTGTTTCAACATCAATAAGTAAAAGTAGACAAGCGTACAATGTAATGACAAATAACATAAATCACTTTAGAGAACTTGTTGATCAAACTGTAAAACATTCAAATGATCATATTAATCTTCGTCCCCTAACAGCTCAAGATATGCAAATCCTGATTAAGACATGTTTGATGCCTCTTGCCCTTAAGACTCAGATGAAGTTTCGCATTGTTTGCATGAACTATGAGCAGAAATGGCTGCTGATTTAAAGTACTTGAATTCCATTGAAAGATGAAATTGACGAACTTGAATCTGATAAGGCAGAATTTTCAAACATGTATGATATGCTCTTGCAAGAATGTGTGTCTAATGATGTTATGTGTTCTTATTTGCATTCGTTATCTGATTTAGATGCGTACAATGAATTGCAATGCTTATATCTTCATAAAGTCAAGGAATGTGACTGTCTTGCACAAAAGCTTTCGAAACAAACTGAATTTGTTAGTAAAGAAGTTTACACTGAGCTTTTATGAAGTTTTGCTAAATTAGAAAAACACTCGATTTCTCTTGAACTCGCTTTACAACAATGTCAAGAACAAATGAAAAATGACACAGTTTACAAAGAAAAAGCGTCAAATGTATTTCAAAAGGAACGTGAACAATATTTCGAAATACAAGATTTGAAAGCTCAACTGCAAGACAAGAACATTGCCATAAGTGAGTTAAAGAAACTCATTGAAAAATGCAAAGGAAAATCTGTGGAAAACTAATTTGATTAACCATCTGTTTTTCAACAATCCAAATGCTCAATATTCAAAACCACAGTTTTAGGAAAACCGACTCCTTTTTCAGACTCTCTCGAGAGAAACAATTTTGTAAAGAAAAAGTCAGTTTCAAAAACTAATGAGTCAGAGGGTTTATCAAAACCAGTCACTTCACAGAATTTGCCTCAAACAGCATCGCAAGCTGTCAGAAACACAAATGTGATTAAACCAGGCATGTATCGAATTGAAAGTAGTACAACACAAACTAGAGCACCACAGTTGACTCAGACTTCTAGGAATACTAATCCTCGCGTGTCTACATCTACAGGAGTAGCTCACAGAACTAATGTTAGCAGACCACAGCATAGGTAGTAATCAAAGAAAGATAAAGTCGTGCCAAAACACAGTCATGTGAAGTTAAAGAAAGATTGCAGTAGAAAACACCCTAGAGTCTAGTATTTCTATCAAACAAAGTTTGTAACTTTTGGGTGTAAATGACAGTTTAAAACATGTCAGAACTTCAATGATAATAGCTGCTTGTGCTACTTGTGGAAAATGTGGGTTTAATTTGAATCATGATGCTTGTGTTTCTAAATATTTGAATGACGTTAATGCTAGAACCAAGAAGCCTAAAGTAGTGCCTATTAGTACTAGAAAACTCAAAAGTCAAGCGAACAAATCTGTTGCAACACCCCATAAGAAAACTGTTGCATTAGAATCTACTACTCAGAAATCCAAGAGTTACTACAGGATGTTGTATGAGAAAACTAGTAAGGCATGGAAATGTTGGATAGAACAACAATGCCTATCAGGATATGAACGGGTTCTTAAGACAAAAATGAAATAGGTACCTAAAGTTAGGAATGAAAGTGTGCCAAAAAGAGTTAGTTTTGTCATAGATAATGTATCTAGGATAACTAATATCTTGAAACTCACAAACACTTTAGGATCCAATTTGTCATGTATTTCATCGTCCTCTAATTCTCTTGTAGATTGTATAACTCGTCCTATTCATTGTTGACTCGGAATGCACAAAGCACATGACGGGCAATCTAATGCTGTTGTGCAATTTTGTTGAAAAATATCTGGGTACCGTTCATTTTGGCAATGATCAATTTGCTCCAACTTTTTAATGGAGATTTGAGTTCAAGAAATATTACTCTAACAAGGTGTTCCTACTCGAAAGGTTCTCAATCACAATCTTTTCTCGGTTGGTCAATTTTGTGATGCGGATTGATCGTTGAGAATCAATATATAATATATAATACGTATAATATATAAGTATAAAGAAAATTACTAAAAATCCTTGAGGACAAAGATTAGTCGGCAATTATCTACAAACACAAAAAAATATTATTCGTTAAACCGATAAGTATTTACCGGGTCGTTTCACCCAAAGAATTGTGAAATTGAGACCCTGTTTGTTTTTGACATTGATTGAATAGGTTTAAATTAAAGATTTTGGAATGATAATCTATTTCTACAACTAAAAACAAATTAAGCATGCAAAGGAAAACAATTAAGCAATTTAAACATTTAAATAATAACGGGAATTATGCAAACGCGACAATTAAAATCCTAAATTATAAAAAATTAATCCTAAAATTATTTCTACTTTTTCTAACCCTAATTGACTATTTAATAATGAAAAACTAAGGAAATTCTAAAACAAGGGTGATTAAAGCTAAAAACGATGTAAACGAGAACGAAGATCAAATCCCGTTCTTTAAAAAGTGATTTTATTAAATTTTAACCCTACGAAAGAAATTTTTTAACCTAAGCCTAGAAATTGATAAAAGAAAATTTTAGAAAAAAGAAAATTATTTTTTAATTATTTTTGTATTTTTTATGATTTTTTAAAGTTTTTAATAAAGAAAAATGATTAAAAATAGTAAACTTAACTCTAAAAATCTGGAAAAATTACTGAAAGTGTAAAATGATAAGATAGAATTTATAAAAATAAAAGCAGAAAATAAGCAAACGAAATAAGCCCCTAAAAATTGAAAATAAGCTACGGCTTAATATTAGAAAAAGGAATTGAAAAAGGGTTTAAAAGGAAAGTGTAGGCAAAGGCTAATGGATGAGCTATTGTAGCACAATGGTTTGAGTGTGTGTGGTGTGGGACGTGTGTGTGTGATAAAGGAGGTCATGGGTTCGAACCCCATGACTTTCCTTTTTCCATTTTTTTTGAAAACTTATAAAAGCAAAGTTGTAAAAAAGCTGAAAATTAACAACTTTAATAAAAGAAACTATTTTTGAAACCCACTCAATAAGCTGGAAAAGGCTTAAAAAGAAAACAGAAATGACACTTATTTTACTTTTTCAACACTTAAGCAAACTAAAAGCTAAATAAGCTAAGGCAAGGACCAAATAAGCTACTACTACCCAACCACTACACTAATGAACAGATTTAAGCAAGGAATAAGCACAAAGAACAAGCAAAAAGCTAAGAAAGCAAATAAGCACTTATTGAAAACTAAAATCCAAACAGACAGAATGGCAGACTTTGAGCTTATTTTTATATAAGCTACTGGATCCTTATGGCAAAAAGCTCTACACCTACTTAAAGCTAAGCTAAAACACTACTTAAATCAATAAGCAAAAGACATTTTGAATCTCAATTAAGCAGTAAAAATTCTACATGAAAAAGCTATTTGCTACTGTTTTTGAGTTTTTGGAATTTTTTTAAGAAAAGCTAAAATAAGCTACAGCTGACCTTAATAAGCTAGATGCTAATTAAAGCTAACCTAATAAGCTAGAACAAGCAAAAATTAAACAAAATCTCAAAGCAATAAGCCATAAATTTCTAATAAGCACTCAATGAAAACTGCTAATCCCAGGTAGTCCTTAAGGGTGACTTTGAGCTTAATTTTCAATAAGCTCAAAGACCCTTAAGACTATAAGAGCTATAACACCTTAAAGCCTGACCACTAAGCTACTTGGAATCATTTTGAAACTCAAATGAACAAGGTAAAAGCCTGTTTGAAAATTGCTTATTTACTCAGTGAATGCTGAGTAAAATTTTGATTTTAGAAAAGTCAAATGCTGAAAACAGATAACCAATTGAGCTTATTTTTGAAAAGCAGTTTGAAAAAGTTGATTAATAACCTAAGAACTACTTATATGTTAAAAATTAAGACCTAAAAACTAAATTAAACCTCTGATTTTTAAGATTGAAAAGTGCTAAATGTCCTAGATGCTATCTGATGCAATTTGCACACAAGAACAAACCAAAATTTAAATCCAACAATTGCAGGCAAAGATTATTGTTTCTACACTCTAAAAAAAACTTGACTAAGAGAAAATTAAGCTATCACTTTAACTAGAATCCAATTGAACTTAAAATGCATAAACTTCTATACTTACACTAACATATTCAACTTATCTACTAGCTAACTTTTGAAAACTTAGATTAATCCATTTTAAACTTATAAATCCTATACTTATAAACCTTATGATGAATTTTAAATCAAATTCAAGGAATCAAATGGACTCAAGCAGTACTAACCTGAGTTAGTACTGCTTGTGCCAAACACCCCCTTATTTTCTTCAAATCCATATTCAGCTTATAATAATGAGATTTAGAGAACAATTATCAATTACCAGATATTAATAAGCTTAAAACAGTCCTATTAAGGAAGTTTAAACAAACAATTAAGCAGATAAGCCAGTAATGATAAGCTAACTACACTATGCTACTATTTTTTGGTTTTTTTGACAGATTTTATAAAATAGCAAGCAAATTAAAATCTAAGCTAACTAAAGAACATATTAAGCATTAAATGACTAAAATAAGCAGTAATAAGCAGATCTAAACTACAAATAAGCATACAATAAGCAGATGAAGCAGATTAAAGCTATTAGTACAAATTTAAACTAGAATGTAAAGAAGAAACTTACAGGAGCCTTTGCTCTAAACAAGGCTAAGATTAAGCTCAATTGAGCTATCAACAAGCTCCAGCTTGGTGAGGTCGTGGAAGTCCTTCCATGATTGACTTCCCTTCCATGTTAAGCTGAGGTAATTTTTATGGGTAGATTGAGTATGATAAGCTCAACTAAGCTTTTGAGAGCTTGGTTGAGCTATTAGCCAGCTTAAAAGTAGATTTAAGAACTTATGAGCTTATGTGAACAAAAATAGAGCTTATTCAAACAATTATGAATCAAAGTAAAGCATTAAGAACAATTGATCAATTATGAAAAACAGAATTTTATTACTAATTAAAACTGGTTACAAAGTAAAATAAAAGTTACATTAAGTAGAAATCTATAAGCTAAAAACGATTTGAAAATTACATAAGCTAATTCTAAAAGCTACTTTCTATCACTACTCCTCTATATCTTTGTGAATGAGGGTGCCCCTTTATTTATAGGCTTGAGAAGAAGTTTCTAGGCCTCTACACACGCTCCCCTTGGTCTTCATCTCAGCCTTTCAATCATTGCTAATCATTGGATCTCCTTTCTAAACCGTTAGATCAAAATGAGCACACGGATTGCCAGCGTGGCAATCCGTGGTTTGATCCCTCTCTTGTGCTTCTTTTTGCCTTGTTTTCAGTGTAAAATCCCATCTTTTGGTGTGTTAGTTTCCATCCCACGTGTCATTCTCTTGAGTCCTTGTAGCCAATCATAAGCGTTTGATGACGTTTTTGATGCTGACATGGTACTTGGTACTTAGCATCTCTTGTGGCCATGTTGATTGAATGGGAGAGGGGTTAATTTCATTTTAATTGAGGTTATATTGAAGATGGTAAATTGGGGAAGACGGGTAAACAGTGAAACTGTTTTTCCCGCCCCCTAATTTCATATGTTTTTATATTTGACCCGGGTTGTAGAAGTTTTGATTTGGGCTTGTGTAAAAGGAAAATGGGCCGTGGGTTTTGGGTAATTTGTTTTGGGCTTTGGTAAAGGTTTTAGGGTTAATACACTTAACGACCGTTATCTATTTAACGGCGTTAGTGAGTTAGGGCTTTTGGTGAAATTTGATTTAACATTAAGGATATTTTGGGAATTTTAAGGGTTTTGGCATTTTGTGAGTTGACCATTGTTGACCAAAGGTTGACTTTTGATGACCTTTTGCTAGAAACTTTCGGCTCTTGTGTACTCTATCCGTTCCCGTGTCCGTGTTTGTCTGGTTTTGACCATTTTCTTGTGATTTTTGCATATTCGTACCTACACATCATAAATGACAAAACAAGCAATATACAAGCATAATTTGCACAATTTGTTCATTTAAAGGAAATTTTTGGTATAAAAAGGATATGTGATTTCTCACATATCAAGCATCCAAGTGATCCTTTAAACACATACACATCTCTAAAGATGCCAGAGTGAGTCTTGTTCTTCGGATTGACAACACCCTCCCACTTGTTGAAAATGCAGATTCAGAAGCTACCGAAGTAGCTTGTACACTTATTATATCCATGGCCATGCGGGATAGAACGAGAAATATTGATTCCTTTGCTTTCCAAAAACCCAAAAGATCAAAAAAATACAAACTCATTGTTTTCAAGATGTGTGACAAAATCCGAATGGACATACCGTTCATATTCGGAGGACAATGAAGGATCACTCCTTGCCTTTTTGTTTGTATGTTCTTTCAACTGGTATAGTAACCAGCTCATTTGATTCCGGCCACTCGCCCTCGATGAAGAAGCCCCACTACTTGATTTAGTTGTTGTTGGGTTACCATATTTTGCATAATAAATATTTTACAAACATTCTAAAGAGTCGGTGAACCATTTTTTTTGCCTTACTTGCATGACCATTGTCAAAAAACTCCAAATTCGTACTTATCAACTCGATGAGTAACTCTACCCCGTGTACATTAAAACATGGGTTTAAAGCGGCCGCACAAGTAATTATCTATGGCATTTTTTGAAAATAATTCTTAAGTTTTTGTTTCATTGGTTTAACCATACTTGTAAATATACCCCCCTCAAGTTCATATTCGTTTAATTTGTTACTCATGAAGAAAATATGTTGAAGTACCAATGGATATGTTGGGTAGTAAACCCTTGATAAAATTTCCATGGCATTGTTAAACACTTCAAGTAATTGGGTTAAAATTTCAATAGTAACCTAATTCTCAGCCGGAAAATGATTACACTTACACTTACTGGCCAAAAGGTCTTGAAAATACATCAAAGTAGATCTTTGTTTTAAACCATATTGGAACATATGATAAGTGGAGTTCCATCTTGTCGTAACGTCCTAATTAGGTGATAAACAAGGTTTCCCCGCTTCTACATAGATTTTAATATAGCATTGATGGTTTCTACCACCTGATTTAAATACATATTTTAACATTGTTTTAAAAGACTCTTTGATTGCATTAATCGCGGAGACCGCTAAACCCTCTTGCACAACCAAGTTAATGATGTGTGCAACACAACGACTATGATAAAACCTATCAACCATTGGTGTTCGTATTTTAATTTTAGTTTACCAATTGCTGATGTGTTGTTGCTAGCATTATCCAATGTAATTGACATAATTTTATCTTCCAAGTTAAAATTGACAAACACTTTTCTCAACATTGTTACTAAAGCACCACCCATGTGGGGAACCAAAAAGTCTCCGAATGCAATGACCCGCTTCATCATTTGCCAAATACCGGGTTTAATCCAATGTGCGGTAACACATATGTAAGAACCGGGCAGCCCATAAGGAGCAGACCAAACATCCGTTGTTAGGTTGACATTAGTATTTAAGTTAATATAACCATCAATTATTGCTTGTTAGTGCGACTTACATGATTGTATTTTGGTTGCAGATGGTTCTGAAACACCCTCGTTGTTTGCTCGTCGTCAAAGTGGTTGAATGGTAACCCACGTTGAATCACCAAACCCGCGAATTGTTCACGAAGAACATCCGGATTGTACACAAAAAGTATAACACCCCATGTTTTAGGGTCATTGTACGTCGTCAATAAATTCACTATTTATTTTTAGTATTGTACGCGTTTGCTTTTAAATTGAAATCGTTAAGTTAAATTGCGTAAGCTAAAAATTATCGTTCAATGTAAACGAGAATCAAACAATTAAATGTTTACATCAAGAAAGTGTTAAGTAATTATTTTGAGGATAATTATTAAATTTGTTTATTTTATTTTTATTGGTTGCGTAAAGTGTTTATGTTTCGCGATAAAATACGTTTAGGCATTCACGGAACCACCAAAACTTTTCTACGCTTTAACAAATACCCATTATAATACCCAATACTCAAAAATTACAAAAATATCTTATATATATGTATATAGGGCCGGATTTGCTGAAGAAATCACAAGATAAATATCACAAACTTGCAACTTGATCTTGTACATTCAACAACTCATTAAACCTTCAAGACTTTCATAAGTCTTGACCAAGACTTCCTTAGAAATCCTCTTCTTGTCTATGACTTTCCTAAGACTATCACATGTGATCTTTGACTAGCCATGTGAGTTATATAAGGCATTCACTAGTATAAGTAACACACACATCTCATTTGCTAAAGTGAGAACAACACAAAAACTCTCTCTTTCTCTCCTCATATGCCACAGCCAAAACCACCACCATAAACCATCCATACAAATTTTATTTACAACATACACAAGTGTTCCTACATTATATCTAAGCTATCCTAAGATGTTTAGAAGGTTTGGTTTAAGGTTTACATGCGATTAAGCAAGAAGGTTCAAGATTATAGTTTACTTGAAATTAGGGTTTTCAAGGACTTGGAAGCTAGGGTTTATTTTCTAAACAAGGGTTTAGATCATATTGTTCATCATCCTACATCATATTAAGGTTACCTAAAAACCTTAATCTCTTTACATTTGTGATTTTATGCATATATAATGTTTGTATAGTTAATCACCATCTAAGAACTTATTTACTTGTAAAATAGATTTTTACACTTGTTTATGATTTGGTACACTTTTACATATGACATATGGATGTTAATATCATGTTATAATGGATGTATAAGTATTGTACATGTGTGTTTTATGTATAAAAAGTATATATAAAAAATATAAAAACTAACAGAAGATAAAATTTATTACTTCTACAAATAAGAAACTCGAGAAGTGCATTAACCGGAAAAACATGTGAAACTTAACGTAAATTCGAGTAAGAGAATAACAATGGAAAAAAGCAAGCTAAAATTATGTGACAATACAAATGAAACAAATATAGTAATGTAACGGCTCCCATGGGTTTTTGTTTTCAACCTCATTTTCATCTTTTTTTTTAACGGCTGATAATATATTGAAAAAAAGTGTCTAGCAAGGAGCTAGAAACTTAAAAGTACATATGAATTACAAAAAATGGGGAATTACATATATATATCCTTAATTTGCAAAGAAATCACATATATATTCAAATTAACTTAATTTTTACATATATATCCCTCTTTTTGTTTTAAAATTACGTATATATCCCTCTTTTTTTTAAAATTCTCAAAAATTTTAAATTTTTTTCCCAATATCGTGTATGTTGGTGCATAAAAAAATTATGAAAGAAGTTTTCTTAAAAGTGGATAGTTTTGTCGAAAAATATTATGAAAAAAACGTTTGTGCATCAAATCTTTTTTTGTGCATCAAAAAATCGTTTTTGTACCCAACTTCTTTTGACTTTTTACATCAAAATTTTATTGCACATCATACTATAACAAGTTAAAAATTTTAGGCATTAATAAATTATTGTGCATCAAAATTTCGTTTTTGTGTGCATTAAAAAAAATATAAAAACTCAAAATAGAAAAACTTCCTTTACAAAAATTTTATTGACACAAAATTTTATACTTGTTATATACTATGATGCGCAATAATATTTCGATGAAAAAAAATAAAAATAAGTTTGGTACGAAAATGAATTTTTAATGCACAAAAAAATAATTTAATGCACAAACATTTTTTTAACAATTTGTTTTGGCAAAACTATCCACTTTTAGAAAAACTTCCTTTACAACTTTTTTATGCACTAACATACATGAACTTGTGAAATTTTTTCAGAATTTTTCACGAATTTTTTTAAAAAGAGAGATATATATGTAATTTTGAAGCAAAAGATGGACATATATGTAATTTTTAAGTTTGTTTGGATATATATGTAATTTCTTTGCAAAATAGAGATATATATGTAATTCTCCCAATCTTGAATATCAAGAAAAAAATTAACCAAACCCTAAAAGCATAATTAAGAACTTGCGGTAATTGTAATACAAATGAAGAACCAATCAAGTTATGTACTCTTAAATACCATCATAATAACATAAAAATTATCAAATTTTAATGGCTAATTAAAAAAACCCTAAAATTAACAAAGTCGAAATAAGAAATACTCAAATTGATAACTCAGTTTTTAATACTATGCAAAATAATGATAATGTGTTCATTAAACAATAAGCAAACAGAAAAAACTTACAATTTTAATAGAAAGATTATAACACGGGTTCAAATTACGCAGCCGTGAGTGAACAAAACAAGGACAAATACGTACTATGTGGTTTTAGTCAATGATATTTGACCAAAAAGATGTAGCTGGTAAAA